>MJUU01032834.1:123812-147690 GCA_002080025.1 Modiolus philippinarum | reverse complement strand
TTTTTTTTTTTTTTTTTTTTTTTGTATGTGCAGTTTCCTGGAACCTTACAATATCTAAAGTTTTGTAAATTTTGTTGAAATCTCTCCCTCATACAAAGCTCTGTCCTTAGCTGATTTTGGCTTTACATTTAGATCATATTTGTTATTTGTTCTCTATTAGTTTTTAAACATCTTTGAATTAATGGTCTTCCAAACGTCTAGATTATATCTGCACTGAAGAGACATTAGTTGTCGAAATGCGCATATGCAGAATTTAAATTCACAGTAACTTCGATATTTAGTCATTTGATTGTGACATGTGATTGTAATGTTTGGCCATTGTAAGTGTTTCCTATTATCTTTCCTTCATTGATTGGACACAATACACAATAGTCCTTGGTTGGTTCCTTGCAAAAAATGAGTTTTTCAGGTTCGAGCTATATCCAACATGGCCGCCTGCAGGGAACATAGTTTTAACATTGGATCATATGGGAAAACACATTCAAATATTTTTCCTCTGAAACTACTTAGCCCATTCGAACCAAACTTTGCCACAATAGTCCTTGGATGGTCCCTTACAAAAAGGTGTTTTCAGGTCCGCCTAATATCCAAGATGGCCGCCAGCAGAAAACATATTTTGAACATTGGACCTTATGGTAAAACACAATCAAATAATTTCTTATCTGAAACTACTAGGCCAATGGGAACCAAACGATTTTTTTTCAGGTTCGCGATATAATCCAACATGGCCGCCAACGGGGAACATAGTTTTAACATTAGACCCAATGGGAAGACACATTCAAAGATCTCCTCTGAAACTACTTAGCCAATCGGAACCAAACTTGACCAAAATAGACCTTCGGTGGTCCCTTTTAATAGTAGTGTTTCTCAGGTATGATGGCTGCCAGCGGGAAACATATTTAACCTATGGGAAAACACATTCAAAGATATACTCCTCTGAAACAAATGAGCGAATTGCAACCAAACTTGGCCACAATAGCTCTTGGATAGTCACTTGCAATAAATGTGTTTTTCAGGTTCGCGCTATATCCAACATGACCGCCAGCAGGGAACATTGGATGCTGTTGGAAAACTCATTCGAAGATCTCCTCTGAAACTACTAGGCCAATTAGAACCAAACTTGGTAATAATAGTCCTGGAGTGGCCCCTTGCAAACAAGGTGTTTTTCAAGTCCGCACTATATCCAAAATGGAACGTTTTGGACAACATGTTCAAAGATCTTCCCATCTGAAACTAACTAGAGAGCCAGTTGGAACCAAACTTTGCCACAATAGTCTTTGAATGGTCCGCTGCAAAAAGGTGAATTTCAGGTCCGAGCTATATTCAACATGGTCACTATGTAAACATATATTTGTTCCACCTGACAAAAGTTTCATTGAAACAAATATTATAAACATTGGCACAATATTTCTTCCTTTTGGAACACATTTTATATAACATTTATTGCGTTAAGAACAAATATCATAATATTTGTTCCAATAGAACAAATTTTATGTAATATTTTTTTTCCTTTGGAACAAATCTTACGGTGGAACTTATATTCTATTACAATTAGCGGGGTACATAGTTTCAACATTGGACCATATGGGATTTTCTTCTCTGAAACTACTGAGCCAATTAGAACCACAATTTTGCCACAATAGTTCTTGGGTGATCCTCTGCAAAAAGGTGGTTTTCATGTTCCAGTTATACTCAACATGGCCGCCAGCGGGGAACATAGTTTTGACATTTGACCGTTTGGGAAAACACATTCAAAGATCTTCACTGAAACTGCTGAGCCAATTTGATCAAAACTTGGCCACAATAGTCCATGGGTGGTCCCCTGAAAAAAGGTGCTTATCAGGTCTGTATTTCTAACATGGTAGCTGCGAACTGGAAACTTAGTTTTTACATTGGACCTTATGGGGAAACAGATTCAGAGATCTCCTCCCCTGAAACTGCTGAATAAATGGAATCAAACTTGTTCACAATAGTCTTCTTGTGGTCCCCCTGCAAAGAAGTTTTTCATACTTTATCCAAGACGGCTGCCAGCACGGAAAATAGTTTAGAATTGAACCCTATGGGAAACACTAACACAGGTCTTCTTCCCATAAACTACTTTTGCATATTTGAACATTTATGGAAGGAAGGTAATTTGATCAAGGAAGTTCAAGATATCACCATAGAAATTGCCATTTCAAAATTAATGTCTCTGATTTTAACGGTGAGTACTATTTTTTTCATGCGTAAACAATAAACGTACAAGGTATGAACATAGTTTATTCTAAATTTTCAAAGTTAACCCCTCATATAGTCATTTTCACTATCATTTCTATGTTAAATCCATAAGTTTTCAATTGTCTGTTTTATGGTAAACGGACGGTGACCTCAATATTTATTTTATACTTTGAAAAATAAAACTTTTATTCTTCAACACCGAAAATTTCACAAATTCTGTGATAGGAATTTAATACCCTGCAGGCAAATTAAGCTGGTTCAATTTCTTCACATGTAACTCGTTTTATTTAAGATGCTTATCATACGAAAACCTTAATTAGCAGTATTGATGAAGGATTTATAACCAGATGAAGTCCGTCTATATTAAGTTTGTATTGTTTTGAATAATAATAGACATGCCTTTGTGATGAACAAATGACTATAAGGGAATAACCATCTGCATATGTAGTTGTCTGTTCTTAACTATACTACTTAACAAAAGAAACGATACACAAATTTTATCAAGAATAGAATTTTGCATTCCGGTAGAAAAACAATAGCTTATATAAAAATGTATTATTTTTCACCAAGGACAAACACTGCCCAAAAAATGTTTCTTACAATATCTCTGAATCAATAACGGTGAAAGTCAAGGTCTTTGTGTAGAATTTATGATTGCCGTCGTAAATAGTAAATATATTGACATCTTGCATCTACCAAATCATCATATCTTTGAACCGTTTGACTTGAAGATTCGTTGCTATGACGAATACATATTCAAGGGTTTCTATTTTCCCTATGTCGGGAATATATGGCACGTAATTCTAGCCTTGTAACGTTAACTCTCATATGACCTTATTCTGTACACAACGAATACGACCACGAAATACAACGATCGTAACGTAAACGTGTTCTTATTCTTTTGTCTTAAACTACCACTTTACGATATTGGTGCCGTGACTAATAGGGTACATCGGCAAACGAATACCAAAGCAAGAACGGGGAAAGGGGAAATTCTAAATCATAAATCCAAAATCACGGCAATTCACAGCAACACGAATTGAGACAGTATGACAAATACAAAACAAATAAATAAAAAAGAACAACAACGTCACAAAACTAAAGCACTAGCAGTGTGAACCCCTATAAAAACTGAGGTATCATCAGGTGCTCCGGAAGGGTAGGCATGATCTGCTCCACGCGCGGCACCCGTCACACTGCCAGTGAAAAGTCTGGTTTTGTCCCAGTCGGTGTTAGTCAGTCCGGTAACAATCTCTGGATCTACCCAAAGATATCTGTTCTCATTTCTGAAACAGAAACATTGTAATGGTCTGTCAAATCGTGGTGACGACCGTAAAACTTCTGTAGCGACAATTGCAACGATGGAGAACTCCAAAGTCAAACATTTACTGGATGGATATAAATCTGCAATGAACAGACTGTTACAGAAAGCGGAGGAAGTCAAAGACAGTTCTATATCAGATGAAATCGGTGCACTGCTGGAGAACATCGTTTTTTTAACAGAGTATTCTACGTTCATTCGACGAAACGATTCTAAATGAAACCCCTGATGCACATATTGAAGTGGAAATTGTCGAAACAGACGACTATCATTTGGCAATCACTTCGAGGATAGGAAAACGTCATCGTGTTGTTGGTAAAGTGGATGAGACATTTGATAGTACATCCGTAAGTACACCTAAGTATTGCGTATTGGCAAGTCCAAGTAGTTTCAATTTACCAAAGTTGACATTACCTTCGTTCAATGGCGACATTCAATTGTGGCAAAATTTCTGGGACTCTTTTGAAGCCGCCGTACATCTCAATACATCGTTATCCAATGTGCAAAAGTTTTGTTATCTGAGATCTCAACCCGGAGAGGAACCTTCGTTAACCATCTCAGGACTTGCACAAACAAAGGCAAACTATACAGTAGCCGTTGACTTAAGGAAGGAGCTTTATGCTGACCTGCACATGATAATTAACTGTCATATGCTCGCACTCGTGAATCTTGACAAACCAGAAACAAGTCTCAAAAGTCTAAGCAAATTCTCTGACGAAATGAAATCGAACATCAACGGAATGTTAGCATTAGGACAAACCGAAGAAAGATATGGTACATTGTTAGTATCTTTCTTTTAAGGTAAACTTCCGTCCGAAATTTGAATCCATATAACAAGTGCCAAAGGTAAAACTGAATCGACACTTGATTTTTTTTTCGAAAATGTATTTTGAAGGAAATTCGTGTTTTGGAAGTAGTGCAAGATTCAAGTACAAACAAAAACATCAGCAAGGAGGACATTCGCCAAAGACCTTGCGTATACTGTGGTGATATTCATGATTCATCAAGATGTCCGAACTTCACTGATCATAGGTATCAAGGAGAAAGGGGAGGTTTGGGTACCCAAAAACCGGTTTAACCCTACCGCTAGCTCTTGCTAGTGCCGGTACCAAGTCCGGCTATCCCGAGTTCCTATCGTTGTCCATGTTTGTCTTTTGTCATTTTATTGTTTTTCTCGTGCGGTACCCTGGTGGAATGTGGCATGTGATTGTGGTTTACGGCCATTGTAGGTGTTTCTTGTTATCTTTCTTATATTAATCGTTTGTCATCTGTCCGTAATAGTAATTTGTGCATTAATTGTCCACGAAACCACAAAACTACAGAGTGTAAGTCACTTTTCAGTTGTCGCACTTGTAATGAGAAGCACCATACTAGCTTATGTGACAGAATAAGAGACTTAAACCCAAACGCACAAGTTTGGTCACCGAACAGTTAGTTATAGAACATTTCTACAGTGCTTATACTTTTGTGGCCCCGGAGTATGTCGGGAATATATGGTGCGTAATTCTAGCATTGTAACGTTAACCCTCTTATGACCTTATTCTGTACACAACGAATACGACCACGAAATACAACAATCGTAACGTAAACGTGTTCTTACTCTTTTGCGCGAAACTACCACTTTACGATACCATATTTAATTAACGGTCATTTTTGCGCTGTGTTGACGTTTCCACGTCTCATGGTTAAACAGGGACTTGCTCCCGGCCTAGAAAAAATACATGAATTTGTTTACCATCAAATATAAATCTCGGAGAAGAAACACAAGGGAAATCATATGCCTGATATACCACTCCACTTCGTTTTTAATTTCTTAATAAAATCAAAAACTATACAGTATACTCCTGTTTTTTACAATCTCATTCCGAATGATTTCCTAAACAGAAAACACAATTTTTATCAAGAGCAAATCCGTCTTTATTCCCTAATCTCGATACGTTTATCGTGTTTGGTAATTACTATATTCCATGGCACTTTAATGTAAAACTACCATTACTATCACATTCTAAAATTAAATCCCCCCACGCGTGATTCCCGAGACTTTTCACTTAGTCAGCGAAAAGTAAAAAAGGCGCGTTAGTGCATAGGAGACTACATTCGATACATAGGCATATTATCACCAACTGAATGACAAGTCCCAATAATGTTTTCTCTCGGATTCATATCTGATAGTAATTTTTTTTTCTAGGCAGGGAGCAAGTTCCTCTGCATGGGACCAGCTGCAAGGTCATTTATCATTTGCTGAGCATATCTGCCTTCGATAAATCGTAAGTATTTCCTTTGTTGGTCTTTTCAAATAACAGTAACTTTTTAAGACAGAAATTGACATTTCAACGCGTTCTTAAGCTGGCATAGAAAGCAGAAAATATTTTGCAACGTTTACTTGATGCAGCGTTCCAATCATTTACATCAAACAAACTCATTCGTCTATCAGTTAATGGCAAACACGACTACTGGTCGAAAAACTTACCTTCAGGATTTTTCATACTATCTGTTTAGGAACAGATTGAAAAACGAAATTAAAAAATAAAAACTTGTTGATGTGGAATACATAAATACACTATTAAAAAACTCTTTAAAAAGGCTAAATAAAAATAAAAAAACTGTGCGTCGTTTCTTTTCTTCACTAGTATACAGAAAACATTCTTTTTAATGTGAATCAGGGAAGAAAACTAATCTGAAACAGTCGTATTTGTAGAATTAAAAAAAAATGATAGCGTCGATGTTTCCACCAGTTTTCTTGCTTTTGTAAGTTCAAGTTACTATTTTTTTCAATCCAAAATTTAGTCCTGTTCTAGCAATCGAAAATTAAATTGTTGTTAACTTGATAGTCCGTACATAAAAAATCCAGCACACTATCCAGAAAAAGTTTTAAACTTAACTGTTTGTTGCTAAATTCCATCTTGCATTTAACAATATGACCTAAAAATATTTCCTCAGGGATCCAAAAAACATGTCACAAATTCATGACACACTTGGGATGGATCATGCTTACCCTTCCGGGGCACTTGATGATACCTCAGTTTTTATGGGGTTCACACTGCTAGTGCTTTAGTTTTGTGGCGTTCTTGTTCATTTTTTGTATTTGTATTGTCTTTGTTATGTTGTCTCAATTCGTGTTGTATATTATTTGCCGTGATTTTGGGTTTTTGATTTTGGAATTCCCACCTTTCATCGGATTTTGCTTCAGTATTCGCTTGCTGATGTATTCCGGAGGCTTATAAATATCAGAATGAATAGCTAAGAAATCTAAAATATTAGGATGTGCTTCTTCTGAAACATATAATAGTATCATTTTTACACCATAAAAATAGCCTTTAAAGAGATCACAGATTACCTCCGAGAATTTAATTTACCTTCAGAAACAACCTTTTTATGTGTGTTTTTTTTTTGGGGGGGGGTCAATATTTGTCTTTTCCCTTACAAAAACATCGTGATTTGGTCGTAATGACGGTACGCACATTATTAGTAGAAGATGCATATGTTTATAGAGTAGGTTATTTTGCATATCTTGTTTAACAGCCGATTTTGGCTCTCTCTCTCTCATTTTACTCAATTAACAACGGTGTATGGTCTTTCATGTGTTCTAATTTACTCTGTACTGAAGAGATATTAGTTGTGTTGATGACCAACTGCGATCAATAGTGATGAGAACTTTGATATTAAGCTATTTAACTCGGTCCGTGAAAAATTGTGCTTTGGTTTTAATCATTTCTAGAAGCATGCGTTAATGGATTGTGATTTTGGTCCTTTCATTAAAATATGTATCATTTTCGCTCGAGTCTGTTGAAAAACATTGGTGATATAAATATGCTTCATTTTCGCTCCAGTCTGTTGAAAAACAGTGGTGATATAAACATCATAAATCATAAAGTAGTACTGTCATACCATAAATCATAAAGAAGTTATTTCATAGCATATTTCATAGCATATTTGAAAGAGAAGAACGTTCAATACTTTTTTTCTCTAATACTCGTTCGCTCGTACTACGTGCATGGAAAAAATTGATACAAATCAATTTATAGATAATATTGCCTTATATAATTTGTGTCGTGAATACAGGCAGTAAAGTCCGTTATGCAATAGTGACATATTTCATAAGACAATGTCCATAGGGTCTGTCTCTTTGAAATTTCCTATGGCTGCAAAAATATCCCTGAATGAAAGTAAATACTTTACAACACATCCGGTGTTTCCTTTGAAAATTGTCTTCTAAAGATCCAGACAATTAGTAAACTTTCTATTTCTGATACATTTTTATCTTCATTTTGTTCGGTTAGTGACATGTAATGATATAAAATCCTGACTTACAGACTGTTTTAATTGGTGATTTCAAGAACCTTGACATAAAAGGTTATTAACGTGTCTTCCAGACAAATCGTCGAAATCCAGATTCGAGCACAATTTTATTTGTACTTAAGTTGTTAACATATTTGTTACACGGTTCGAACAAAAAAAAAAACAAATCCACACTGATTATCGCGCGAAGCGTAACTAGAAGCGAGATTAGGACAAAAAAAATATCTACAAAAGTAAAGGACGAAGAATGTTTTACATGAGTGAAAGATTCTCAATTTTTGACACCTTTAATGCGTAAGCAAAGTAACTTTTTAAATATAATTTTCATTGTATCGTCAGACTATTTGTAACATTATATTATACATTTATAATTGGTCATTTATCGAAAGAAGGCAAGTACTTATATGAGCTTTAATTGCATTCATTGTATGAAGTTGATAAACTATCTTGTTTTATGGGCTCAGAGTCGTGATACGCTTCCCACGAGACTGGTATCTATTTAAGAGCTTTTTTAATGATCGTATTTGACGGAATTTTTGGAAACCTTGATTAATACGGAAATAATCATGTCTAATGAGAAAGTCTGTACAAAGTCTGAAGAAAAAAAAATGGCGGAGTGAGTAAGTCCACGACAGTATAGCTCCATAGTAAAGTTGAAATTTCGATGGGATGTTGGTGTTAACAAGTCGTTTATTGTTTTTTATTTTGCTATTTGATTGTAACCGGGACAGGGAATGAGTTTAAATGACAATACTAGTAAGAAAAGAAAGAAAAACAATTAAAGTATATCTGGAGATACCCCACCCGGCAAATTAATCATGGCGGCCCCCATGTCACAACAACAACAACAACTCGACACTTCACAAATAGTTGAACAGGCACATGACTCCTTATATAGATCACAACAAAGCTTTCCTGGATCTCCGGTTAATCCACAACCACAACAACTAGTATTTTCCACACCGGCAGGTCTCCAAACGTCAACTATGTCAATCCAACCCCCCCAAACACAGATTCGTCACAGTACACCTGTACTTGATAACTTTATACAACCTACAGTGGGTTCAAGTAATATGCCTCCTGTACACCAGGCAATCTCGATGGGACCTCCGATTAACGTACAAGCTCTACTCGGAAATATTGATATGATAAATAAGAGACTTGAAAAATTCGACAATATTCTCTGTGACAAATTGCCAAATGTTCTTGATGTTATGAACAGAAAACTAGATACATTTGAAAAAACAATTATTGATATGAGAAATGAAATTGATGACATTAAAACAATACAACAAGAACAGGTAAGAACAATTTCGAGGGAAGAACAACACCATCACAACATAGAAGACAGAGTTCAAAAACTACAACGACACAACCGATACCTTGAAAATGAAAACACTAACCTAAGAGAAGATTTGTTAAAATTGAAGACCCACTCGATGAAATATAATCTGTTGTTTGGGGGAATCGAGCAGACGCGTGAAGGTGAAAATACGGAAGAAGTATTAAAAAACTTTATTGAAACTGAGCTTGGCATTGAAAATGCTACTAATATTAACTTCCAAAATGTTCATCGACTTAATTATAGAAATGACGGGAAACCACGCACCATTATTGCTCGCTTCACCAATTATGCAGATCACGAAAGGGTACTTAATGAGGTCCCGAAGGCATTGAAAAACAAAAGGCAGTATTCTGTAAATCAACAATATCCGACTGAGATTGTGGAAAGTCGAAAAGCCCTAATACCAGATTTGAAATACCAAAAACGGCAAGGTCATCGTGCGAAATTAGTTTATGACAAGCTGATTGTTAATGGAAGACCATATGAACGTCCACCCCAAAATGAACCTCACCGAGATGTCCGTGACCCAGTTAACGGTAACTAGGACAGGCACTCAGACACTGTTGAAAAACAACCTGATTTGTTTACTAATAAACTTAATGCTACTTACCTTAATGTGTGTGGCCTTAAAGCCAAATTACGGAATCCATGCAGATTTTATTGAACTTATTAAAAAATATGATGTATTGATTTTTGTAGAAACCAAACTTGACAATTTTGATGTTATTGAGTTACCTGAGGGTTATTTATATCATTGTAAACACAGGGAAAAGTGTAAAAAGAAATCAGGAGGTATTATTATTATTTATAAAAATATTTTGTCAAAGTCTATCAAATTTGTTGATAGTGAGTCTCAGTTTGTACAATGGGTTGAATTTGATATACAGTCTCTTGATTCAAACCTATATCTGGGATGTGTATATATACCACCCGAAAATACTAGGTATGCATCTGAGAGTAGTTTCATTGAAATAGAAAATGATATTATCAGATTTTCTGAAAAATCAAAACACATTGCACTTCTTGGTGACTTTAATGCAAGAACTGCAAAGCTACCAGATTATATAATACCTGATGAAAATTTACTGGTTGATATACTTGATATCACTGATAATGAAAATGATGATAACATGTATACTTACCAACTTTTACATCAACTTGGTATCCCACTAGAACGTCACAATGAAGATGTAGGAAGAGTTAATCCATATGGTATTAAATTATTGGATCTGTGTAAAAGGTGTTCAATTTTCATTGCAAATAGTAGATTGCATGATGACAAAAACAAAGGTCGCACTACCTGTAAAGACACTAGTACAGTTGATTACTTAATTATGTATCCATTGTTGTTCCAATATATCACTGAATTTTGTATATGTGATTATAATCCCATGTTCTCTGATGTTCATAATAGATTACACTTTACTTTTTCGGCGGAGGCCAGTTTGAATGATACATGTGAAAATCGTGCAAAGGTTAATCCTGGTAGAAAACACATTAAATGGAATCAAACTAGGAGTGATCAATTTACACATGATATACTCATTGATGAGAATGGAAGTGTTAACAAATTAGGTGAAAAAACTTGACCTGATCTTGGGTCAAGGTGATGTTACGCAAGACTGCATTAATGATGTTGTTTTGGACCTTCAAAATATATTTGTCAACACGGCCAAATCTGTATTTGGTTATTCGTCTGACACATGTAAAAACACTGGTAATACACAAAATCCTTGGTTTGATAAAAAATGTAGAGAAAAAAGAGATGTATTTCATAGTGTAAAAAAATAGATATAAATATGACAAATCTGTTGAAGTTAAATCCGAATTAAATCGGAGTGCAAAAGAATTTAAAAAAGAAATGAACAAGGGTTATACTGAATTTCAAGAGAAAAATGCTGTAAAACTGAAAGAGGCATCAAAATATGATGCCAAAAAAATGTGGAAAATATTAAACAATACGAATGGTTATAGTAAACAGAATGCAGATATACCTATTGATACATTATATGAATATTTTAAACAATTAAATGAGAATGATAATGATGAAGATGATGAATCGGACGCTTTCCTTGATAACATGTGCAATAATCAGATTAATGATAATATTTTGAATGGAGAGATAACTGAGGATGAGGTGACGAAGGCTATAAAGGATCTGAAAAACGGTAAATCGTCTGGTATTGACGATCTCGTTAACGAATACTTTAAGTATTCGTCACCTCAACTGATATCCATTTATTGTAAATTATTTAATCTTGTATTTAATTCTGGTGTTGTACCAGATACATGGTTGAATGGTATAATCCGTCCTATTTTTAAAATACAGGTGATGCAAAAGACCCAGACAACTATAGAGCCATAACACTTATTAGCTGTTTAGGCAAGTTATTTACTTCAATTACCAACAGTAGATTAACTTTTCTTTCAAACGAATTTGAAATTATTTCAGGATGTCAATCTGGTTTCAGGAAGGGGTACTCTACTGCTGATAATATATTTATTTTGCATGCCTTAATTTCGTTGTACTTCTCTTATGGCAAAAAATTATATTGTACATTCGTTGATTTCCGCAAGGCGTTCGATACTGTCTGGCGAGTAGGATTATGGAGAAAATTGCAAAACTATGATATCAAGGGAAAGTGTTTTCGAATCATTTATAATATGTATGATAATATCAAATCTTGTATTGTGTATAATAATGAAACATCAGATTTTTTCGCATGTATGAAAGGTGTGCGTCAGGGAGAAAATTTATCTCCCTTTTTATTTTCAATTTTTTTAAACGATTTGGAAAATTATTTCACTGAAGCAGATTCTTTATCTCTTGAAATGTTAACTGATAAAATTCAGGATTCACTTCATATCTTTATTAAGATTTTTGTCTTGCTTTATGCTGACGACACAGTTATTTTTTCAGAATCTGGTGATTATTTTTAGTAAAAGAAAGAGTAGACACAGTTGTATGTTTAAGCTAAATGGTACAGAATTAGATATTGTGGATTCTCTTACATACCTTGGTATAATTTTTAAATATAATGGCAATTTTTTTNAGGCAAGAAAGAAATTAGTAGAACAATCGCAAAAATCATTGTTCTCGATATATAAGAAAATCAGAAATCATAACATACCTATTGATATACAACTTAGGCTGTTTGATTCTCTGGTTGAACCTATTCTTCTCTATGGATCTGAGGTTTGGGGTTTCGAAAATCTTGGAATCTTAGAACGAGTACACTTGCAATTTTGTAAGCGTATCTTAAATTTGAGAGCGTCGACCCCAAATTTCATGGTTTATGGAGAGCTAGGCCGACATCCTCTTGATATTAGAGTGAAGCTGAGAATGGTGTCATTCTGGTGTAAACTCATGCAGGGTGGGACCAAGCTCAGTAGCACTCTTTACAAATTGATGTTTAATTTACAAGTTAATGAAAATATCAATTTTAAGTGGATTTATCATGTTAAATCAATTTTTGATAACGTTGGTCTTGGATACATTTTTTCCAAATCAAATAAATGTGAATTTTCAACAGTTAAAACCAGTCTTATATGAACGTCTACGGGACCAGTTCATTTAAACATGGTTTTCAAATATAGAAAATTCTTCACGAGGCGAATTCTGTTCGATATTTAAAACAGAATTTAAATTCGAAGATTATTTGACTCGAATGAAAAATTATGGAAGAATTAATATATGTAAAGTCAGAACCTCAAATTGTAAATTGCCAATCGAAACAGGCAGGTGGCATAATATCCCTAGGGAAGAGAGAACTTGTAATTTGTGTAGAGGCGGAATTGGTGATGAATATCACTACTTCTTCTTATGCACAAATGGAGTTGTCTCTGACCTAAGACAAAAGTTTAAACCACGGTATTACTATATAAATCCCACTATAAATAAAATGAAAGGTATGCTATCATTGTGTAATTTAAGAGTTTTATTAGGTATATCTGCATTTATCAATAACTTACATAAATTGTTATAATTATCAGTTCTAATTTATTATTCTATGTTGTATTTATCGTCAACTTATTCACTCTGTCATTTATCATAACTGTTTGTATTATTATATGACCTCATGTAACACATGTATGTGTCTGAGTGTATCAATAAAATCTTCAAAAAACAATTTGTGCTAGATCAACTGTAAAACAATAAGAAGTTGGAAATTACTTTGCATGTTAGGGAAATTGATAATTTTGAAATTAAAATCGTTATTTTTGTCGTTCATTTTAGTACTGAGATGACCGCTTTCTACTTATTGGAGATGTAAGTAAAAGTAGATCTAAAGGTTTCTGTCGTTTCCTTTATCTCTAGCTCTGAAGAGTATATTGATGGGATCCATTTAGTTAAAGATACGTTATCAATGGAAAGGATATCATCTATGTAAGAAGGTTACTAAATTTTTGTTAACAATTAAGAAGTCGAGCCGACAGGCGAGACTTCTTAATTGTTAAGAAAGATTTAGTAACCTTCTAACCCACTTAGAAGGTATGTTTTACTCGAGACTCCCTTTTATCTGACAAGGTGTTACTCTATGATCTTTACAAATCAAAGACTATTGGGCCAATAATTGTTAATCGGCAAAGAGACAGGAAGAAGACAGTGGGTGTACTGTAATGTATTGCTCATCAAGATACAATGAAGATACTGATACTCATGAAGATACTGAAAATTTGTTTTATTTTAACAAAAACATTCGATGTGAACGGGTCAAATTAACTGAGGAGAATATCAAAGATAAATATTCTGAGAATATAATATTCAATATAATTATTCCAGGAACAGTAAATAAATCGAAAAAAACGTTGTAGTTTGATTGTTTCCGAATCGATTTATCAAATTGTGATCAATGGATGGAAAATATACAGTTTTGTTGTGAAAATTGAAATTTGGAAAAAATAAGTTTCATAATAAAAATTGATCGTAGAAAGTGAAAGAATGGAAATGTTAAATAAAATTACAGTTTCATTGTGAAAAATGAAAAATTGAAATTTGGATGAAAATTACCCTTTCCTTTTAAAAAGAAAGTGAAAAAAGTGGAAATTGAAATTTGGAAAAAATGGAAGTTTCATTTTTAAAAAGTGAAAATTGAAATTATCTCGTGGAATTAAATTTTGTAAGCAGTAAAATTTTACGATGGATATTTTATTACCACATTCTTTATTTATTTAGCAAATGATCTGCGACTAATCAGATGCATTTCTAATATTTAATGTGTTAAGTGTCTGTCTACTCCATTGTTCTGACTTGTATTAAGCAAGTTATCAAGGTGGTCAGTAGACAGATATTCTTAACACTGCAGAGATTGGAAATGCAGCATTCTGATTGGTCGAGAAGTAAAACATACCTTCTAAACATCTATAAGTGATATTGGAAGAATCTCTTTTTTATGATCTTTTACAAGTCCCTGAAGAAATTTATAAAAACAAGTCTGAGAGTATTCATACCCATCCTATTGGGATACCAACTTGTTGTGGAAAAATAGCACCTCCAAATGTAACAAATATATTATCAAAAAGAAAATCAAACATAACGCAAACCTGTTTTTTTATCGTAACCCACTAGTACTTTTCCTTTATAAATTATTTTTTAATATGAATTTACACCCTAATACAACAAATTTGTTTTGGGTCGGCAAAGGCTTTTCGAAAGATACCTTCGATTGGTAATTTTAGTATATTATGGGGAGGCATGGAAAATTGGAAAAAACAAAAGTTTTGAGCGAATGTACTCACTAATATTATGAAGTACAAGACACGTTGACTCGTTCAAACCACCCTGTGTCACTCTCAGAATTTATGAGAGTTCGCACTCTCCGTGCTTTAATGCTGAGTTTGCGATCTTTGTATTTTTTGCAAATATCTCATGTCATAATTCTTCCGTTTTGACTTTGACTTTTATCATTGACTTGTGCTTCTTTGGTATTCTAATGCCACTGTTATAAAAAAAATGTTCCTAAATATGCATGGTAAAAGTCGAAAACGCAAAATATACTAAGTGTTTAAGATCTGACTTAATATATCTGACTTTATACACAATTCTACTCTTCATTAAATATGATAAGAGGAAAATACGTCAAAACACAGAAAGACATTTTAGGATACAGAAGATCAGTTATCCAAAGAATGTTAAGATACAATGAATACATTTATAAGTCTCGAAGATCAGTTATCCAAAGAATGTTAAGATACAATGAATACATTTATAAGTCTCCTGTCTGCTAGATGTTAGGATTGATACTGTAAACGTATTAATTTTCGCGGTTTCTTGAACTCGGTCCTACTCCGGGGTATCAATTTTAGCGAATTTTACGAACAACTAAAATTATGAATTACTTCTGATTGTTTCTGAGATATTCATGGGTACTAATTTTCGCGATTGTCAACCACAAAAATAGCTATAATTAGTACCTCGGAAAAATTACTAAGTTTTACAGTATGTAGTTGTTGATGTTCGTGTTTGGCACGCGAAAGCTACTAAAATGTGGAAGGTCTAGTATTTTTTCGCACTAAAACTAAGGATTCATTATTAAATGACAGGTATTTTGCACAAAAACTAGTTTACGATAGGAATGCACTGCATATTTCACACGAAAACTGCTATTTCCGATCCTATCGAAATTTAAATTTTGAACAAAAACGGGGGTTTTTGTACGAAAGCTGAAGTTCCCGATTGGAATCGGAAATGTGGGTTTAGTCAGAAAACGCAAGTTATAGTTTTAGACATTTAGACACGAGGAACAGAAATCGGACTTAGGTATTTAGAATTCATCGAGTCAGAAACAGGAACCTCAATTCAGAATTTAAGGTAAACCAATTCAAATCAATTAAAGTTTAATTCTCTTCTTTTTTCGTAAATGATAATAAGAAAAAGAAGGGAAACGGGGAATGTGTCAAAGAGACAACGACCCTAAGGGGAGCAATAACAACTCAAAGCCACCATAAGATCTTATTAATAAACTCATCATAAGTTTATTTTTCATTTGTGATATCTATTTCAATAATATAAGGAAGAAATCCAAAAGGATGTTGGTTGTGATTGTTTTGTACAGCACACGAACAGCACATATGCAGTTCATTTGACAATTATAACTCGACTCTTTTTAGTTTAATTAAACATGTTTTAATGAAAATTTCTAACAATTATTTAATTATACAAATGTCTGGAGAAGAGGTTTATTTCTCATGTTTCTTCCTTTTTTTACGGGGGGACTTCATGTTGGTGGTTGCAATCCATGTAATTTTTCCGAAGTACCATTTTGCGTTTTTAGATTATTTGGAGAGTAAAATTTTGGGTACCAAATTTCACCAAAAAAAATACCAGGAACGCTACATTGCTAGATCTTCATCTTGTTCATTTACTGGCATGTCTATTGAACTAACATTTTGTCTGCAGTCAAACACAGACATAAAAAACAAGTCATGCCCGAAGAAAGATAAATCACATTGGAAAACTTAAAAATTCGAAGGATTTGGAAAATCTTATATCCTGTTCATTTTCTCAAATATATATATTCTCCAAATCTTGGGTTTTTCCACATTCTTTACTACTCTTCCTCATGATAAATTTAACCACGAATTAAACGCATCATTCAAAAAGCCTTTGCCGATTCTAAACGAAAACTGTTGTATTAGGTGAAAAAGCTATATTTTTTAAGAACCATTCAAAAAGGAAAAGTATGCCACGATGAAAAACAGGGGCGCAGTTCGCTTAATTTTATACTGATAATATATTTGTCGCATATATAAGGAGATGTTTTTTATCAACAGGAAGATGGTATATTAATGGGTATGTATTGTGCTCCTCTACTCGCAGACTTTGTTTTCTTTCTTCGAGACTTACTCATATCAGGGACTTTTAAAAGATCACAAATAAAAGAGGCTAGATCCTTTCAATTCACTTATTCTCTTGGTTGGATATGAATTACCGTGATTTTAAATTTTTGATTTTTGGAATTCCTCCTTTCATCGTTTTTGCTTCGGTATTTGTTTGCCGATGTATAATAGAAACATTATTGGTGTTCTTTCTAAATCTGGTAGGTATAAAAAAAAAAGTCCTTTTCTACATTTGATTTTCTAATGTGGACAAATACAAGTGGGCATGGTATAAAAAATCTAGTATCTTTTCATGTTCCGTTGTAATGAGAATTACTATTCTTAATTTCCATGTTCTTTGTTTTTTAATTTTGACTAAAACAAATATTCTGTGTATGTATAGTGTCTATTTTCATGCTCTATTGAATAATATAGAATAAAGTAAATGTGTCGGATATTCGCGATTTTTTTTCAGAAAACCATATTTTTACCCAAAAATGGAAATATTTAAATTTCACCAATTAAACAAATCATATTAAAATACTTTTTTTAACTATTTATGAGTGGATTTTTCTGCAATATCCAGTTTTCCGCGATTTTTCTTTCAAATACACAATTTTACCCCCAAAATTGTAAAAATTCAAATATTAGAATTTTTGTACTTATATGTTCATAATATCTCATTAATTAAACAAATAATTTTAAAATATTATCTCTAAATATTGACTTGTGCACTTTTCTGCAATTTCCAGTTTTCCGCGACTTTTTTTAAAAACACATTTTATCCCAAAAATGTGAAAATTTCATTTGAATATTTCACCAATTATTTATAAGTTCATAACTGCTCTCTAATTAAACAAATAATTTCAAAATGTATTCTCTTAGTACTGACTGGTGGACCATTTTTACAATTTCCAGTTTTTCTCGATTTTTCTTCAGAAAACCATATTTTTACCCCACAATGGAAAATTTCCCAATTGAATATGCTGTTCGAAATGGGACTGTTGCACTGACACTAATTATCGTGTCCGCTGCTAGGTTCGTAAGTGTACTGGTCAAGCCCCGTTTAAACTAATGTTAAATGGGCAAAGTTTAAAACAAAAATGTGAATAACCATGAACAATGACATACCAAATTTTAGAGCAGTTACAATAAATAGTATTTAAGATACAAGATCCGAAACGATTTTGTAAATTTACCAAGTATAGACACAAATATAAGTGTCATAAATTGATCTTCATATGCATTTTTTTTTCAAAACAATTTGATGTATTACGAGGCCGTTTGCTACATTTCGTACTGTTTACCTGTAATCTGGACCTGATCAAAATCGTTATTTTGATGTACAAATAATAAAGGTGTGACAAAACAAGATATGAAAAAAATGTTTTTAAACGTTATGTATTTCATCAATATCATCCGTATTTGAAATATTCATTTTGATTAAAAAATCTTTTGGGAGTACTTGCAAATTTGTATAGCGAGATCCTTGAATACACATTTATTAAGCACTAATTTTGTTTTTATTTATAGACAAAATTAACATGTGTAATGCAGGATGAAAAACGAGTAAATAAATAAAACAAGGAAAAAAATAAAAGACTTAAAAATAACCGGCTTTTATTTCAAACATTTTATCATTTGACATTTTATTGAAAAATGAATATTCAGTTACTGTTACAAATGTCATCTTTCCGAATTCAATAACACCTGTACATGTATGTTGATGTACATGTATATTGATGTACATGTATATTGATACACCTGTATATTGAAAAGTGTTGACAGTGGAACATGTTTAGCAAACTGCTGCGATGGGTAAGGTAACCTTCTTAGGTAATTTGCAATCAGATTACCTGTCTGTTATCTCAGAACAAAGGTTGAGCTAATACAATTGTTTTGTATGTATTACACAATAACAGAAAAGGGATAAATAAATAACAACAAAAACATTTAAAAAAAATAAATGAAAAAATATATCAAAAGAAAACAATAAATATCTTTTTTTTCTAAATTAATATTTAAAACAACACGTTACAATAGGCCCCAATTATCAAAACTTAGTTTGTACTTCAGTAAGCTTCTGAACAAGCACGATTGTTAAAGGAAAACATTGCGTTCAGTTGTGTTTTTCAAAACTGGCTCTTAACCAAACGACTTCATATATCGACAAGCCGTTTCCTGTATTTAAAGTTCATACATGAAATTTCAATATGCCACAAGAATTATTTTAAAATTATAATTGATCTTAAAGATATGAAATTTTAAAAATGACCAATCAGTTTACATATAAATGCACTAGCATTATCGACCGGAACTCACCAGTAGGTGATGAGGGGAGATAACTGTGCATTTATCATTATATAAACTAAATCACTTTCTGTTGCATTTAGTCTGAGGTTTGGCCAAATTTTCGCTAGATTGGCAGGACTACAAATACTCATAGAGGACAATCAAAACATGTCAACAACAACAGGGCTCTCATCAAGTCAATTGCGAGAAACCTTGGCATATAACAGAATGGTCTGAATAATATTTGGAAATTACGAATAAAATGCCAAAATTTGAAATGACCAAATAAAGGGATGTGGAGTAAATTATACATTAACCACATTGTGTGTATCTGTTTAGATATAGCACAATAGGAATTTTGGGTGTTTTTGCTTTGTTTTATGTTGTGTATATATATATATATATATATATATATCAGTTGTCTGAAGTATGTGACAACTCTTCATATTATACCTGTCCAATGGATAATATCGTGAGACATTATACTGGGTGTGATGTATTATACACACATGTATATATATATTACATGGGCAAATAAAAATTAGAAATCATAAAATCAATTTAATAAAAAAAAATATCTATTACTTAAAAATCGCAGTTAAAATGACCAGGGAAAAATAATAAAAAGAAAATCTCGCCAGTAGAAAACTGCACATAGAGAATATGATGGGCGAATAAAAAAAATATGAAATATTATTTACAGAAAAAAATGAATAGGAAAAATGAAGTAAAATAGGTAAAATGATTAGAAGAACTTATATCACATAAAAATATTAATAACGAGTCCAAAACTACCAAAAACATATGATGGTAAAAAATACATATTACTAAACGACACTGTCAGTGGAGATTTATAAAAAGTGTGAGTAAGCTTATCTAAACAAATGAGTTTTAAGTTTTGATTTAAAATCATCAATACTGTCTAAGATTTTTAATTCACCAGGAAGATTGTTCCACAACGTTGCACCTGCAACGTCGAATCTACGCAGACCATATGTTTTTGTTTTCACTCTTGGTGTGTTGATTCTGATAGTATGTTCAGAGCGCAGTGATCTGGACGGTTTGTACACAGACAAAAGTTCTTGGAGATATGATGGCTCTACTCCATGAAGTGATTTAAAAACGTATACGAGAAGCTTAAACTCACATCGAAATTTTGACAGATAACCAATGGAGATCGACTAACACTGGTGTTATATGATCGTATTTTTTTGTGCCGAGTAATTAAACTGCAGCATTCTGAACTCTTTGCAGTTTATTTAGTGAAGATGAATGTACATGGGACAAAATCTGTATAAATACATGGTAAGATTAATCAAATGGCCCATCGCTTTTATTGTTGTTCTTCATCTTGAAGTCACCACGAGGCTTTCAACAAAGAGAAAATACTCCTATCTCATAGTAAGTTCAAGACGGCCCCTAGCACCGGTTTGAGCGGAATCACCTGCTAGATGTTGAACAACGTCACACCCATGTATTCCCTCTTGTCATGGATACTGGGTCGTCAACAAACATATCTGTAAGGTAGTATATTTATATGAGCAATTTTTTCAAGAACAAGTGTACCATAACTGAAATGTATACAGAGCATACATCTCACGCACGGGGAATCTTTTTACGGAGTCCATACTGCACTGTATGTCTTTTTGCGATTCTAGTTTACTAGCACTTTACCTTTTAAGTATACCGTTTCATGGTATATTTATTGATTTTTAAAGAATAAATACAGTTGATTGTTTTGCAAAGCGCTAATTATTGATCATAGGGTATACGAAGGAAGTCGTAGCCTGTTTCTGTACGGCCTAGGATTGATGATACTTCTTTTATTACGAATTACAAGGTAATAATTCTCAGTATTTATGTCAAGGAAGTAACCCGTCCAAAGTACTGACTATTACGTAACTAATAACGTTATTGGTGTTTTATGATGAAGAGACAAGTCACACAAGCTTTGATAATCAATTATTCTTACCTTGTAAGGCAGTTGTATATATATGATTATTGAATAAGCTAGCAATCATGTAATATTTTGCTATTTGAGGGCAGACTTTGGAGTTATATTTAATCAGACAACACTCGATGTTAGTGCATCTAAAACATTGTTTCGCTAGTACAGTATTTGCAACAATATACACCGAAATTCTAATCACATGCGCGTTTCTTAAAACAGCCTGAACAAACAAAATGCACGATCTGGATTTTATCTGTCAATCAATCGTACGTCAATTATACACATTTTCAAATGATATCAGTCACATATCAATTAAAGAGGGCGTTATTTTTACGTTCATGAAGGTTTAACAAAAAGTGGGTTCCAGGCAGTTTTTTTTCGAAGTACTGACTACTGGGCTGGTGAATACCTTCGGGAACTAATAGTCCACCAGCAGTGGCATCGACCCAGTGGTAGCAAATAGCAAAATACCGATGTTATTGTGAATTTAGGTTTTGCATGTGCGCATTTCGACAACTTATGTCTCATCCATGTCACTTATAGATATACTGTTGATGTTCTTTCCAACCATAATTTATCCTTTGTTAAATGGATCCCATTAATATAATATCCACCAAAACTAGAGATAAAGGAAACGACAGAAACATAGATCTACATTTGTTTTTAACTTACACCTCAAATTTGACGAACATGGTCGCAGTACTAAAATTTACGACAAAAGGGACGATTCTTTTGATTTTTTTAGCATGAGGGTGATACTCCTTAAATGAGAAGTCAGTTGTATGCAATCTTCTTATCATCTATTACGCTTGAATTTGGAAAATAGGGTAGATAGAAACTGTTTCGCTGCGCAACTTAATTGTGCTTTTGCAAAATGAGGAGTCGAAAACGGGTTAGGTTTGATTTTAGACCAGAACAGTAACTTAAGCACTTTTTCATTGTTTAGTTGAACCATGAATTTGCAGAGACTCTGTCTCGTGTACATTTATTCCATATCCTTTCATAGTTGATTTATGGCAGTATTTTTGCGACATCTCAATGCGATCAATAAAGTAGTAAGGGGCATAGAAGAAATCCATTTAGCAACAAAATGATTGTAATTGGTTTTAAGTAAAACAAGAAAAAAATTACCGGATGAGTTTTGAATTTTTTTATTCTAATTTTTACAAATTTTCTGACCTTTAAAGGTCATTTACATTGGAACTCTGCATGACAACCATATATCTTTTAATTCGTAAAAAAAGTAACTGACTAGACACCTAGGGTCTAACGCCAATGATTTCTTTGTCAAACAGGGAGTCCAGGTATAACTCTATTTCCAATGTTCATTGCTCTTTGAATGTTTTTACATTATCAGGGGATAACATATCTGTATAATGCGGTTCAAGATTTCGTTTTGCAATGGATTGAAATAATTGAACAATATATCCGGTATTTTTGAAAACAATTATTCTGTTGCAAAGTGTTTGACACAGGCAATAAAAACAATTAGGAATTTCTATTTATTATACAGACATTTTCATTACTGACTGGTTATGTTATTTTTTAACTCTAGCTTCAAAGAAAGTGATCGAAGCTATTTTAAGAAAAATATGAGTGTGGTATATAGACTTATTTAATTGGTTTAGATTAAACATCATCAGACACAAAAGTTTTATTACTTCTGGCCATAATGTTGAAGGTTATGTGGGAATTGACAGTCGTTGACATTTTCTCATCCTTAATGCAGGCATTCGTATATTGTGGAAGTAAATTCCGTCTTCCGTTCAAGGCTGTTTGTCTTGTAAGACAATCCATAGAAGCCAGTGTCATATGAGGCTAATTTTCATGGTCAAATGATATGTCACATAAATACAAAATATCCGAGTATTTCGTACTAAAACTATAGTTTCCGTGTGCGATACCAGTTATTTCGCACAAAAACTGCAGTGTTCGACCAGTATACCCGGTATTTTGAACAAAAACTACGGTTTCAGTAAAACAGAACCTTATAGACCAACACAAACAAAACTGGTTCTCGATTATGCAGGATTCTTCGAAAGCTTTAAATTACCGAATTTATAAAGATTCTCTAGAATATGAAAATTATTTTAAAATTTTAGATGACAAAAATATATATTTATTTTGTAAATTTAGACTCACAAACCATAGACTTCCTATAGAAACGGGTCGATGGCAAAATATTCAGAGAGAAGAAAGAAAATGTACTTTATGTGATTCAAACGAAATTGGCGATGAATTCCGTTATATTTTGACCTGTTCGTCACTTTCTGATGACAGGAAAAAATTAATTACACGCCATTTTTATAACAGACCGAATATTATAAAATTTCATGATTTGATGAGTAGCAGAAATACTACAACTCTTAACAATTTATGTAAGTTAATTAAAATAATTAATGAACGGGTATCTCCCTCGGGTAACTTATGTCTATGTTTTCGATTTATATTTGTATTTGTCTAAATACACAGATGTATATAATTATCATACATCTGTGATCCTTCGTATATTATGTTATTTATTCTAATATTATTTACATATTTTACGAAAGGATATGGAGTAAATGAACATGAGACCATAACACATATGTTAACTCCAATTGCACTAATTTTAATGAGCTGTATGGCCATTTCG
>MJUU01032834.1:106281-120656 GCA_002080025.1 Modiolus philippinarum | reverse complement strand
TTTACGATAAAGCCAATATTTGAATCATAGAATGTAAATATATATCAAAATACCGAAGTTACTGTTAATTTATTTTCTGCATATGCGCATTTCGACAACTTATGTCTCATCAGTGCAGATAAAACCAAAAAATTTAGAACTCCATTAACGTGTGGAATCAGATGTAGAACAAATAACCAAAAGTTAAGTTATTTTTGACTGGTTTTTGTAAATTATCGGTATAAATGTCGGGGTAAATTTGAGTCTAAATTAACGACATTTTCATTGAATGCGAAATAACTATGCTTTATATCTGAAATATTCGAACTTTAACGATAGTACTTATACGAAATGTACCTATGCTCCAAATGTCCACCCTTAAAGAGAAATCAACAATTAAAAGCCAAAATTTGCGTAAAACTTTCAAATTTTAGTCGATATGAAGATCATGCCAAAAGGTCATGTTCTTTTGAATGTACAACGAAAGATAACTCTAATCATTTCTTGTCAAATTTACTTGACAAGCCAAATGGTGAATTAAAGGATATGGAGTGAATGCACATGAGACAAAGTCTCTACAAATACATGGTAGAAAACAAGCAAAGGAACAACGCTTTATTGTTGTTCTTCATCTTGAAGTCACCATGAGGCCTTCAACAATGAGCTTTGCTCATACCTCATAGTAAGTTCAAGACGGCCCCTAGCACCGGCTTAAGCGGAATTCTTTGCTAATTGTCGAGCAACGCTACAGCCATGTCTTTCTTGGTCATGGGTGCGGGATTGTCAACAAACATCAATTAAACTGGCAAAGTGCTCTTACAATCACTGTCATCCTTTGCACGACAAAAGCACTAGTGTCTTAAGCTAGTAGACAACTACAACATATAGACAAACACAGGGTACTCATCAAGTCGAATGTAAGAAAACTTGGCGTTATAAAATAGTGAGATGTGGGCACTTAAAACAGGTGGTCTGGATTACATTTCGAAAATAATTGCCAAAATTTGAAAGTATCAATAGTATATCCATATGAGAAATTCTCTCACGCACAAGTACACCATAACTGAAAAATATAGAGAGCATACATCTCTCGTACGGGGAATCGTTAGTTAAAAGTCTAGTTAAATAGCGGGAATCTAGTGATAATTTTACGTTGCTTGTGTTTTGATTTTCCAAGCACATGTATTTGTTTTCACGTTTAAAATCACTTTTCCATATCATTTCAGAAAAAAATAATAGGGTTTTGTTTCATTGGGAACGGTCTTACTAAGATTTATGTCAGTGTGTGTTTTTTGGGGGGGAAAACTGACTTATCTATAACAATAACAAAAAGTACGATTATTTCGCCTAAACTTAGTTTATTTTTTAGCAGTTAGTTTTAAAATTAAATTCAAGCTTTCTTTTAAAGAATAAACCTATTAAAGCTAGAAAAGTGCAGTTCTTTATAACCGAAAGAACCCCTCATATCACGGAGGTGCAAATATTTAAAATGACGGGCCTTTAAAACAAAATGCCAACTTTGTAACTTGTTGAATAAAGGCAATAGACAAAACATTATAAAAAGTAAACCTAAAGAACTTCCCCAATAAAATTAATAATAATATTCAAATTTCGTTGCAGTTTTATATGTGAAATGAAGCTCATTTTAAAATTCATCAAAATTTTCAAAATTTCAGGAGCTGACCTTTTATCCCATCTTAAATAAAATGTAACCATAGCAATTGACTACGACATCGTCATTTCGATGCACCATGGTATCTTCTTTCCAAACATGTATAATCCAGGTGTGTGTTATATCCAGCACATTCGTATTTACCTGGATATGGGATGTTGTCTCCTTGACATTTACCCCATTTCCTTTGCTTTTCATATCGTCTATTATACTCAAAAGTACATTAAAACTGAGATTTTAGTACTTTGGGACATTTATTTAGTTAAAATACCTAACAAGAACATTGAAGATGGAGATTTTTAATGACCGAGACATGCGCTTTACTCCCTCGTAGATATTTGTTTCGTCTCCGACACCTTTTTATTAGTCCATACCCAAAAGATCAGGCAAGTAGAGATTTTTCATATCCGTAACAGCATAGCACAAAGAAGAATGTTTTATTTCCGGTACATTTGTTTTAGTCCATATTGCTCAAACAGAAAATAAGTAGAGAGATTTTTCATACCAGGCATGTTTTTGTTTTGTTTTTTTTGTTTTTTTGTTTTTTGTTTTTTTTTTTTTTTTTTTTTTTTTTTTTTTTTGTTTTTTTTTCTTTTGGTATTTTTTTGGCACATATGTTTTATTCGATATTGCCAAAACAGAGTGTGAAAATAGTCATTTTACCACCTGAAGACATTTGTTTAAGTCCATTTTACCAAAATAGAACATGTAAATAGATATTTTTCATACCCGTCACAATCGCTTTAGTCTATATTACCCAAATAAAACACGGAGAGAGATATTTTCCATGCCCCTTCACAGTCGCTTAGGCCATTTTACCAAAATACAACATAAAAAGAGAATTTTCATACCCCGAATATTGTTTTTTTAGTCTATATTCCTTGCATCGAACATAGAAATTAAGATTTTTCAAACCGGAATATTTGTTTTGGTCTATATTTCCAAAACAGTACGTTGAAACAGTGATTTTACAAACAAATTCATTTATTTAGTTCATATCACAATTGCTTTAGATCGTATTACCAAATTGGAACATTAAAATATAAATTTTTCATTAATGTTTCATACCAAGCTCACTTGTTTAAATTTCCTTTCTCAACAATAGAATACAGAAATGCCTACGAGATTTACTGTGAGGTATATTTCTCAAACAGAACTTGAAAATAGTGAATTTCAATGCCGGACATATTTGATTTTGGTTTATTCAGATATATAACTTTGCAAGTGGTATATTTTACTCAAAGATATTTAAATGCCATGTCTCTTTTTTACTAAAAATGAATTGTTTTAGTGTATATGCAAACAACATTATATCAAAATTCTTACTGGTTGTGTGATGTGAAAATGATTTCAATTTTATTATTTACACCTTTTTAGTAGTACGGAAAGACAAAACATATTTTGTTAAGAAGTAGACTGATTCAAATAAGAAGTACACTGAGACTCACGTATGTTAGACGTAATCAAAATGTTAGAATTTTTTATAGACAACATTTTGTCAGATTCGGAGGTCGCGTTTTTCAATAGACAATAGGGATTTCTATGGGAACTAGCTGTGCACCACTCTTAGTTGACCTTTTCCTTTACTCGTAAGAAGCCAGGTTTTTACAAGGGCTTTCACAAAGAAACCAAAAACATTAAGCCCAGTCCTTTAATTTCAGCTTCCGCTACATAGACGATGTACTTTCTCTTAATAATCCAAAATTTCAGGAGTATTTACATCAGATCTATCCAAATGAGCTTGACATAGGGAAACAACTGAAACACCTACTTCAGCTTCGTACCTAGATCTTTTATTGTATATTAACGAAGATGTACGTTTGAAATCTAAGCTATATGACAAGCGTGATGATTTTAATTTCCTAATTGTGAACTTTCCCTTTCTTAGCAGCAGTATACCTACCTCTCCATCCTATGGAGTATACATTTCACAGTTGATTCGTTACTGTCGAGCGTGTAGTTTGTACAGTGATTTTCAAACAGAGCAAAAACAAAAGCTACTTAGTCAGGGATTTGTTCAACCTATGCTTATTTCATCCCTAAAGAAATTCTATGGACGTCACCATAACATCATTGTAAGATATGACGTGTCAGTTTCCAAAATGAAAGTGGACATTTCAGCTAGATTCACGTCTTCTCGGATTTGACTACCGACTTTGACATTTCCTGGAATGACTCACTTACAGTGTGGTGGGTGCTGTTAACAGTGCAGGACATGCTTACCCTTCCGGACCACCTGATGTCGATCTCGGTTTTTATGGGAGTTCACACTGTGAGTGCTTTAGTTCTTTTTGTTTTGTCTTGTTATATTTTAGTTTTGTCTTCGTTAGTTATGTTTGTGGTACCGATTTGTCCTTGTCCATGTTTGAATACTCGATGATTACAAGAGCTTTTTTCAAAATTTAACATGGTACTGTTTGAGGGTAAGAGAAGTTACACGTACCATGATTTTTAATTGGTTTTGCCTCAGGGTTAGTAAAACATTAACCAATCAGCTACCTAACAGATCTTTCAAAAACATATATGCCTCACGGTTTCTGCCTCACTTACCTTGTCATGTGCAGAAAAAGTGGTCATTTTCAGGGGAAGTAACTGTGAAACATCACCATTCATGATACATGTATATATATATGTTACAGTACAAATTGGAATCCAGTAGGATCCAGAATCCTCCTAGTACAAATTGAAATTCTAATTTCTACTGGGACAAATTGGAATTCTGATTTGATTTGGATTTAATCCAGTACAAATAGGAATTCCAATTTCTACCGGGACAAATTAGAATTCTGATTTGTACTGGATATAATCTAGTATAAATTGAAATTCCAATTTCTCCTAGGACAAATTGAGATATCCTGATTTATACTAGTAGGATTCTGGATCCTACTAACTTAAATCAATAAAAACTGGATGAGATGTGAAACATTATTTATAAAATGTCCCTTCCACTGTTTTGGTGATCATTGAATTAAAAGATCAATTTAGCAAGAATGAGATTAATTGTATTAAAGATATAGATGTTTTTCCTCGAATTTTTAAACCTTGGAGAACACCTGAATTAATAAGTTAACTTCAAATATGGAAGAACACATGGAGGTATTTTACAAAAAAATGAATTATTCTACAGAAGGCATACTTAAAAACTACTTTTCTGGTACTGATCTTGTTGATTGGAGAAGTTTTTTTCGTTTCCCTAGTTAAAAGGCAATAGATCCTGTTCACACATTGCCATGGTCAAAAAATTGTTCATAAGAAGATGACAGTATAACAGCCACAGTTTGTAATTACTGTGGCAAATGCAATACTATGTGATGACCTTGTCATAAATCGAAAATTCCAAAATGTCACAGAATTCCACCATCTATAACAATAAGCTTATAGTGATATTAAAATTATGTCATTTTTTTTTTTTTTTATATATATATATATATGTCAGTAATATCCAGAATCCTCTTGAACAAAATATCCAGTATAATCTTGGATCAAACTAGAAATTCAGTAGGATTCAGAATCCTACTAGTATAAATCAGGATATCTCAATTTGTCCTAGGAGTAATTAAATCCAGTACAAATCAGAATTCTATTTTTTCCTAGTAGAAATTGGAATTCCAATTTGTACTGAATTAAATCCAGTACAAATCGGAATTCTAATTTGTCCCAGTAGAAATTAAAATTCCAATTTGTACTAGGAGGATTCCGGATCCTACTGGATTCCAATTTGTTCTGTAACATATACTATCTTTTAAAACCGAACTGTTTAACGCATAAATAAAAGTGAACCTGATTAATAAAACAAATAAATATTGAGTTATTTTAATGCAAATGAAAATTAATTAAATAAATTATCCACTAACATAAATATTCCGATTATGGGGGATTTGTATTCAAAACGTTTTTTATGCATATTTTACATTTGTTGATATATGTATATTGTTAGGGTGTTACACATTAGAAATAGGAAGACGCTACTGGTAGAATGATTCAACATCTACCCAATTAACAAAATGTAATAAACAAGTGGTCAAGACATCACCTGTCACCTTGACCAGGTGTTAATTAGCNCGAGATATTTAACTAGATAAATATCTAGATAACTACTTATTATCTAGATAAATTATCTAGATAATAAGTAGTTATCTAGATATTTAATTAACTAGTTATGTATATGATTATGTGTTGGCAGAAATATGCCACCATACATATTACCAAGAACATATATTCATCATCAGACATACGTAAGTCACTCGTTGTGCATCAATTGACAATAGAAACCAAACAAATAAAAACTATCATCTTTTAAATAGATTTATTCAAATATTTTACGAAAGGATATGGAGTAAATGAACATGAGACCATAACACATATGTTAACTCCAACTGCAATAATTTTAATGAGCTGTATGGCCATTTCGGAAATTAATTCCTCATCCGCAGCACTAGAACCCAACCAAAGGAAATCCATAATTTCTAAAAATGTTTAAAATGCATAAACAAAACGAAATCCGAATAATCAGTAATATCAAATATAGCTAAGGACAAAACTGCGATGGAGGGAGTCAATCCTTCGGTTTTAGAATTTACATAAATTTAAAGAATTTTTCTTTCAAAACAACGAAAAGAACAAGGTCATTCACTCATTTCAAGGAATTTTATACAAATTCTTGCCCAGTCAAATTTAATGAGTATCAGAACTGTAAAATTGCCTATAGCAAATTTGTCGAACACCCGAATTAAAATTAAATATTATTTCAATATTTTAATTAATACAGCTTTGAAATAAAAATTGGCAGATTAAAACACTGATTGTCAAACAGAATAATAACAGACCACACCCTCTTCCGGTTGTCTCCATATTGGAAAAAATATGAGATTTTCCCAGTTTTCAATTGAAATTGGAAGTAATTTAAACAATTTCTTAAGTGTTAGAAAATACATCATTTTGTAGATAAATACTTTAACTTTTTGAAAAGAGCCAATCATTTTTAGATTTCCATATAGTTTTCTTTTTATTAATCGTCAAATGAAGCTACTATTCATAATAATACAAGGGTTATATAGGGGAAAATACAAAATAACTAAAAATCATGCATTTTAAATGGCATATTTTCAAATCAAATTGGAAGTAATTTCCCATTTTTCGATTCTGAAATAAATTATATCAAAAGAAAGATATTTTATTGTAGAATAAGCAGAGAGCCAATCATTTTTAGAAAGTGATATAGAAAAGGACAAGGTGCGATAAGGGGTTCGATTGGCCCAAAGATTCCAGTGAATTTCTAAGTTGCACCTCAAGATTTTATTTCATGTTTGTTTCAAAGTTGAGATCCTATTAACAGAAAAAATACAAAAGTTAGAACCAATGACGTCACAATAGGTACAGTTCTGACGTCATGAAAAGGCTACTTTTGAGAATTTTCATAGAAATATACCGAATTTGGCAGATTTTCGTACAGTTTTCCTCACCGGAAATATCGAGCACATTCAAGAACCAATTAGATAATTTACCAACTTATTGGTACAAATGAATTAAACCTCTCATATAAATATTTTTGTGGTACTTGCATGTGCTCTATATTTCCTATACAGAAAAAAGTGTCAAAATTGGTCAAATTTGTCATTTTTCCACAAAATCTTTAATTTGTCCCTTCTTCTACGCTCAAAAACTCAGTAATTATACATCAATATTTGAAAACTGTTACTGTTTACTGAAAAGCCATACCCACAAAATATTTTAATGAGAAAATTCTGTGAATTCAACCAAATTTATTTTTCAGGCCAAATAAGGCCCTTATCGCCCCTACTCCTTTGTTATTTTGATTTTACGTCGACTCCTGTGCATTTTATACTGACAATTCGAATCGTGTACAGGTAGCCTGTTTGGTCACCTGATTTTTCGGATGTCCCCATTTTCTGGGTATGGACGGGTGCCGTTAACAGAGCAGGACATGCTTACCCTTCCGGAGCACCTGATGTCCGGCACTCTCAGTTTCACTTGACTTCACACTGAGTGCCTTTGTTTTGAATGTTGTGATTTCTATTTGTGTGCTTTGTATCTGTCTAAAGTCATTGTTTTGTGTCTAACGTCGTTGTTTTCTGTGTTCTCGTTTTGGCCATGTCTTTGGACTTTTGTAAATTTCACTTCTTTCTACCTTCGGTATTCTACTGCCGTTGTTCCATATTGACTTCCAAATATTTTTAATTTATATGCACTGAAGAGACATAAGTTGTCGAAATGAGCACATGCAGAAATTAAGTTAACAGTAACTTCTGTATTTTGTTATTCCCCCATTGTATTATAGTTATAAAAAAAAACAGTTTATAAAGCTCACATTGTAACAAAATTCATCGCCTACAAAAAAAAGTTGCCGCAGGCAAGTATCAATTGTTCAAATTTTTCAACCAATTCTAAACTTTTTTCAACAGCAATTTAGTTGTTAAACTGTAGGATTATAACCAAATTGCCTATGAAATTGGTCTAAGGTTACATTTAAAGACTATAAAAACCTTCAATTATGTGTGGTCACAAGTACGAGGATTGCAACCACCAACATGCAGTTTCCGTGTCATTACCTCCTGTTTCGCACAAATTAAGTTTATAACGGTGCAATTTAAACTGTTAAATGAAAGTAAACAGTCGTAATAGAATCCTGTGGATTCGCTGTCGTGTGCACTGCAAAAAAATTACAAAATGATCACTCTGTTGGATTCCCTAATTATAATATCAAAATTAAAAAAAAAAAGTAAAAAAAAATTAAATTGCCATTTTTGGAAAATTTAATAGGAAAAGAGAATCACGCTATAAACGAGTTTGATTGGTTCACCACGGTTTCTGCTTCTGATTGGATAAACTTTAAAGTGAAAGTCCGCAAAAATATGGAAAAGAGAATATAAAATCCTTATGTAGTTCTGACACATAATACATATTTCGATTTTGCATTTTTAACTCAATTGTTGCGAAAAATGTATTTTATTCACAGACATTCTGGTCATGGAGGGTCACGTGACATTGTGTAGAGGCGCTATGTATACTGACATCAAGTAATAACCAACGAATAACGTTATGAGGCGTTTGTCAACAACGATCACTAGTTCGTTACTGCATTTTTACAAAGTCGCCGTTCAACTCATGACTTATATATTTTTGCTTATTTTGCGTAAAAGATTTTTGACATTCTTTTTAATTTGTGTTTAATCTGTTTCTATATCATGCAATATAATCACAGGGTCTAAACATTATTTTTATAAACATTTTAAGCACCCAACTACTGTGATAATAAGTGTCAAAACAAAGACGATACAATGTTTGATATTGTTGACCTATTTTATGTACCATTCTGTGAATTGGCCTAATTACACTTTCTTCCTATTAACGATCGACATTATAATCTTGTACGTGTATTCGTGATTTTGGAGAATGAAAGTGTAGAGAGGTGGTTTCGTGTAGACGCCCGTGTAGATATGCATTTTTCAACTTCCAACCATAACGAACTATTTCTGTTGCACCTATATACTTAAAAAAACGAAATACTAATAAAAAAAACAGTTAATGGACATTGATCATAGTATTTGGATCAACATCAGATGTACTGTTGTGTCCATTCTCTGCTACATTATATATTCTTTATTTTTTTGCATTCTCAGTATGTATATTTCTGCAAAGATGTTGGGAGAGCGACTCGATTCTGAATGTTTTGTAAATTACCATTGACAATTTTACACTACAAAGAACCCAACTGGATTCTCCGGATGATTGTCGTATCTTTGTATATTTTGGTATTTCACAACGCAGGTGACAACATACCTGAGCATCTCCCAGTGCATGTTCACTCTCAATTTTGTAATGTTTATTCAAACCAAAACGTGTGATGTTTATTCAAACCAAAACGTTAATAGGTAGGCCTATACATGAGAAAAACATTATGAAACAAAAAATACATTATACAAAATAGCAAAAGAAACAAACACGTATAAAAATTAAATGAAATAAAATAAAAATGCGACAATTATTATATTATCGAAATAACTGAAATCCTAAAATTAGTGTTTAAATACTTTGAAAGATAACGGATGTTGCAGTTTGAATGCACATCTCAGTTTTCAAAAGTATGCATCTTATACTTGACACAAGAACATGTAAAGCCATTATGCAAAAATATATATTGTGTTTATGGAAAATACATGTATAAATTATTCCACCTATAAAAGCTTTGAAGAAATAGAAGTTTCACTGAATCAGATTGATGTTAAGAAGTTGCATTTTGTTAACATAAAAATGTCTTAATTTTGTTAATCGCATGAAGAATTTGGAACAGTACAACCTTTTATCCCGTCATATTCTATCTGTTTAAACGTGGGACCTGTCATATGCTTTTGGTAAGACTCTGGTAAGTCACAGACAGTTCATTCTCTTTAATCAGATATACTTCAGTCAGATACACCATCAGAAAGATCCAACGAATGGAATACCTGATTTCGGAACAAGACATAAAAAATGTCGAATAAGATTTTGTTCAAGGCATTTTTGGCCAAAAATCTACACGAAACAAATAAAGATTCAAGTAAAAGACGCATCCAAGTCTCGGACACCCCACCCCCAAACCCACCCCACCCCACCCCGACTGGTCTTTACCGTTTGGAAATATGTCTAAATCATTTTACAGTCTGATAAAACTCTTACAAAATTTATGCATCTGTACCGAACTCAATTCTTGTCCCTTTCGTCTTTTTGAATGTATGATATGCTATTTTTTTTTCTTTTTCAAAAATATAACTAAGTAGTGCAGAATGTGAATTATTGCCAACTCGACATTTGTATTTATTGTCTTATTTTTGTACAAACTTTATTAATTGAAAACAAAGGCTTCTGTGTTCGATCTTCAATTACGATGTTGATAAATTATTTGAATAATTATTGATATCATTATTTTTATTTCTACTATAAATCATCCAAGATTCTGATTATCGCAAAATATTCAACGAATGATCGAATAACGCAGTAATTCACGAATGCGCGCAGCGCATGAGTGAATTACAGCGTTTTTCGATCCGCATGATAATCCGAATCAAGGATTAGTTATAGTTTTTATTATATAGATCTTCACGCATATTTGATGGTTGCATTGATGATTCTTTTGATGAACTACGTTTTAAAAATTAATCCGCTGTGACGTTTACTTAACAACAATGTTGACAACGTCTTTTGTGACGTCACTTCCTAGAGTGAAATTATGGAAAATAATTTCACAGTTAATTATCACTTTTCTTTCACTGGGAAATCTCAATCTTTCACCGCTTTCTATATAATAATATATTATAAGACTTTGACAAAAAAAAATAATTTTGTATAATGTTTTTTTTTTTAATTTAAAAAAAAATCCCACATTAATACGTGTTTTTATTCAAAATTACTTAAAATCACTTTCCTCGAATGAAGTTACTGATATTAACAATTTCTGCATTAAAATTAAACTCATTGACATCTGTGACCCAAGAGTGATTTATGACCCTACCTAGCAAGTGACGTGTGTGTTGATTGCGCCAATAAACAAAATACGTGTACCTGAGCCTTAACACCTGTATCCAAGGCTACTATTTCATTGCGTGTTACCTGGCAAGAAGACCATAGTTATTTTAATTTTGCCGTAGCCGTTTAGTTAGCTCATGACAGCAGGGGTTCATACTTATTTCGATAACGTTCAATTTGAAATTCGACAAGAATGAAAATTGTCATTTAATATGTAGACTTTTATAAAATGTGGAATATATTTATCATAAAATTAATGAAATATTAAGCCTGTATGCCATGCTTACGATCATATTACCGATTTGTATATCTATTGGTGAGTCCAATTTGAAATTTTGTCCGGTTTTTGGTCATACCAAGGATCACCCAGCATCCTTTTTACAAATCGTGTCTTCTCCGTAATTGTCAGTGATACAAATTATAATAATCTGTATCAATATTTCGTCACTTCCGATCCAAAATGGCGATACCCATAATGAACTACGATCAGCTTTTAATTACAAATATCCTCCTTAATAAAAAAAGTTACATTACTGCAATTTTGCATGAAGCATTTTAGATATGAAATAAATCGAATTAGGTGAAAAGTAAAAAATCGCGGACTTTCACTTTAAATACATAATTTGGGTAATCGTTTCTAGTTTCTCATTGACCATAGCGTTAATTCGCATGGTCGATTTTAACTCACATTTCCGATTCGGATCGAAAACTACAGCTTCACGTGCCGAAATCCTAGCATCTGTTCGAAATATTATGCATTATGGTCGATGACTGCAGTTTTCGTGCTAAATCTTGGAAGTGCAAAATACTAAGTATTCTGCATTTTGTGATTATCGCATGCCATACAAATGACCAATCCAACGTAGCGATTTACTAGACGTCGCAAGTACTGCAACAAAATCAGAACTCTATAACGAATGGTTGGTTTTGATTTTATTCCATTGAATAGTTGCTTTTGCGAAAAATTGTCTTACTTTCTACTAAAATTGATTACTTCCAGCTTCCACTTGGATGCGAAATTCTCCCTTTGTATGCCATGTTTTGCTTTGCTCCCCATGGAATAATAAGATTACACTCGTGGCCAATATGCCTAATATTTAATATTCGACTCGCACAAAAGAGCCTATAAATCGTGACTGACGTCTTACGCAATTTTTACTATTCAGGCTGTTAAATTCAATAAACCTTTTAACATATAAAATTAAGGGAATACAAATTACATTATATTACATTTGAAGATATGAGGTTGTCATGACGAATATTTGATGAACAATTAGGCTTAAATTAAGATAATAAAAAATTAAAATCAATGCAAGTAATAAAAACAACATTGACATTAACTTAATTTTAGTACGAACACTTGAAATCACTAAAAACAGAGTACATTTATTCGTCTAAGATCTTCAACAAATCATTTGTTTGTGTCAGGTTTTCTATTATTTATCTTTTTCATTTCTATTTTCATTTATTTTGCGAGTGATATTTGACCTCCCCTACCATAATTTTCATGTTTTTGAAATTATCTTCTTTTCTTAAATTATGTGCACAGATTTTGTTTTAGATGCGAATTCACACTTATGTCCCCTTAACATGATAGAGCTCTCTGACACAAAGTTGGATATCTGAACAGAGGAAGAATCAACAAAATAATAACTCTTCTATCAAAAGTAAGTGAAACAATTCTATGGTGTGAATTATGGTCAATTATTTATTTATGTCGTATTAACACAGATGCATTAATTTGAAAAATTCAAAACAAAAACGAAGAAGTGTTAAAAAATGTAAGTTGCTACTTAACAGGTCACGACAAAAATTTGATGAAGTTCCTGATTCTGTCTAACCCTCTTGAAATAAGGAATATTTTATTATTATTATTATTAATGTAGACATTAAATCTACTTATTGAATATTCATTAGAAACTACAATCATTATGAGTCTTTCAACAGTGAGCTTTGTTCATACCTCATACAGTGAAACCTGTCTAAACCGAACCCCTCTAGGACCGAAGAATTTGTTCGCTTTAGACAGGTGTTCGGTTTACACAGGTTCAAAATATAAAGAAATTGATAGAAAAGTTATTCACATTGTGTTTGGTTTAGACAGGTTTTCGGTTTAGTCAGGGTTCGGTTTAGACAGGTTTCACTTTAGGAATGGTTTGAGCGGAATTTGTTGTTAAATGTCGAACAACGCAACATCCATTTATCTTTTATTTGGATATCGTGATCCCACATGCAATTTATAAGATCTGATACTAAGTCTCACTGCCCAGAATTCCTAGTATGTTATACATGATTATTGTCATTCCTTTATATTGTATTTTGATTATCGAGAGGTGTTATTTATGGTACTATAAGTTGCTCGGGTACATATCCAACAACAATTTATTTGATTATTATTTACTAAAGTTTCAAGAAAAAATTAAAGGAATGTAGTACCCAGACTGGTACCATTTATTTATGTAATCTTGTGCTTTGTTCCTTCGGTATTCTACTGTCTTTGTATTGTAAAGTAGCAAATATAGAATAATAGCAAAATAATTCGTTAAGCTTCCGCGAAACTTGGTGTGTCGCCTGCTAACTCATCTGCCCCTATAATTTGGCCTTTATTAAGATGTTATTGCTAAGTAGAATTCCAAGGAAAAAAAGTTTTTGAGAGTATCAGGAAATGTACCAAATTTGGAATCAAAAATGTTTTTTGAAATCCTAACCGTTGAAAAAATTTGCTTTGACCAAATTGAATTCAAAAAGTATTGATGCTTACAGGGATTCCCAAAATTCCTTGTCTTTGAGAGTTTCTATATGGAAATTTACTAATATTGGAATCTTTTTTTTTCTCAAAATTTACCATTTGAGAATATTTGTTTTAAATAAATTCATCCAGAATGGAATAAAAAAGATAACAGGAAACACCTACAATGGGCGAAAAACAAAGCCACATGCCAGAAAGGAAATAGGAACTGCACAAGAAAAAAAAACCCACAATAAAAATACAAAAGACAAACATAAACAACGATAGGAACTCGGGACAGCCGGACTTGGTACCGGCACTAGCAAAAGCCAGCGGTAGGGTTAAACCGGTTTATGGGTACCCAAACCTCCCCTTTCTCTGTCCCGTTTCCCTATCGTAGAATAAACATACGAATAAAACCCATACAGGTAGACTACTAACTCCATGACCACAATCTAGAAAAGAAAAATGGGG
>MJUU01032834.1:87522-105478 GCA_002080025.1 Modiolus philippinarum | reverse complement strand
GTTGAAAATTGAAATAAGTTGATCACTGTTTTGTATGGTCCCATTTTGTAATTTTTTCATGAAGTCACGTTCGTAAGAGAAAAGAAAAAGATCTGCAATGAGAGGTGCACAATTTGTACCCATGGGAATTCCAATGACCTGTTGATAAACAATGTTGCCAAAACGAACAAAAATGTTGTCAAGCAAAAGATTAAGTGCTTTAATCGTATCATCACACGTCCAGGAGGAATGATTGTTGTAAGTGATATTAGAAAAGAATCCTTGCGTTTTGTTACAACAAATAAACTGCAGTCCAGAAAATTTAAAAGACCATTTAATCAATTGTCCCAATTTAGATTTTATCAGATTATGCGGAAGTGTTGTATAAAGTGTAGAAAAATCATAACTGTCGATAGATGAAACTGGTTTTTGTATTGATTGCAATTTATCTAAAACTTCAATAGAGTTTTTTACACTCCAAAAGTAATTGACACCAGAGTTTTGATAAGTTTTTTCACAATATTTTATAATTAAGTCCTTTATACAAGAAAGTGCACTGGTTAAATGGATGGACAAGTTAGTAGTAGAACAATTACTCGATGCCGAAATAAAACGATGCTTGTACGGGTTTTTGTGAAGCTTAGGAATCCAGTACATAGTAGGCAAGGTGTTATCTTTAGGTGGAACTTTGAGCATTTCTGTGTCCTTGTAATGTTGTTTGGTTTCTAACAAGAGTTCCCAAAAATTGCTTGTCTTTGAGAATTTACCAAAGTTGGAACCACATTTTTTATTCTTGGTTTTTGTAATTATCTGTCATGAAGAAAAATGGCTAGAATATAAAAATTTAAAAATTGTTAATCTTGGACATTTTCAGTAAATTTACCAACGTTGGAACCGAAATAATTCCAAAATTTTATTATGCTTCTTTAGACTTTATGCAACAATTCTACATCAAAATTAAATTCCTAAATCCCAATCTTGTTTGATATATGGAGCTTCAGTGAAAATTTTGCCAAATTCATTGATACGGAAAATATGGGTCAAGGTGATATAATTCTGGTATGGATGTTGGTGTATCCACTTACCAATCACCACTGTCTATGGCATTTAGGTGCTAATATAATAGTGCAAACCAAAGATTTTGATCAAAAAGAAATTAAGTCCAACTAATGGCAAAATGCGAACATTTTTTAATAAACTTGGAATTCAATAATGAATTGGCACTGAATATTGTGTCAGAATTTTATTAATATTGAAGTTATTAAAGTTAAAAAAAAAGTTTAACATTAGGGTTAACTAAATGTTCACGACGACGACGCCGATCGACAGTCGCTATGTCTCAATTTCGCGAAATTCGTCGAAGGCAAGACAATTACCGAACAGCACCGTTAAGAGCCGAAATCCAAATGGTAAAAAGACAAAGCAGGTCCAAAAACACAAGAAAGTTGTACTTGTTATAGGTAAATATCAAGAAAATGTTATTACTTTTCTACCTAATTTCGTCATGTAATATGTTATAATTTTTGTAACCTATGGGTAAAATTTATGCCGAGTATAAACGTCTAACTGGTTTCAATATTAAACGACAGTTACAAACTGTTATGGTACCAATCCTAGTTTTAGTCCCTAAAAGTACTAACCAATGTAGCTAAATCAGCTTTGGTACTTATAAAATGTTTTGATTTTCCATATGACCTATCAGAGATAATAACATTTGATAACCCAGTTAGGTTTAAAAACATGGACAATTCCCAAAATAAAGTGTGCCAAAATTTAGAATGGATGAAAGAATGACAATTAAACTAACAATTGCTGTCCTTCATGGAAGGTATAACTTTGGTATGTTCGTTCAGAATTCAGTGACGTCAATTACATTTTAAATAACAATTATAAAGTACCGTCGTCCTACTGTGATACAAGATATGTTAGACTGTATCAGAACAGACCATCTGTTTTTATTTGTATTATGACAATAAGAGCAACCTATGGTAGGGCGTCAAGAGGAAGTCACTCTTCATAAATTCGGGAAGGTCACAATTTATTTGAAAAATGTCATTATTTCATAAATTCAGCAATGTCACATAAGGCAGAATCAGGGGTATTTTATTCATGAGATAAAATCACGTGACTACCTCCCTTTTTGATGAATTACTTCCCTTTATTAAAGTTTAACTTCAAAAGTACATCTCAGTTTTCCGGATTATTTTCATATTATTTACCCCCGTCTTTTTTCTAAAAGTACTGTATTTACGTTATCTTCCATAATGAAAAGTTTTTGTTGTGGGAATTTCAAAACATAGAACTTGTGGTTAAAATCAGTCTGTAAAAGGATTCCCCGTCAGTGGAAAGCTGGGAATTACTAAGTTTCAATTCAATTTGGCCGCGAATTCTCATAAGTAAGTTTAAAAGGGACAACTGTTTATGTATCTATGTGAGTTATATTTCTACGTCATATGCGGACAAATTTGCTACATATTTATCGTTTATATGTATTTTTCTGTCAAAGATAGCTCACTCGGCAGTTTTACAATGGCTTCTACAGTCATAATGTCATGATCCCGCTTCGAATTTCAAACTTAATTGGCCGGAAATTTATAACAGATAAGTGTTTATGTATAGAATAGATGTAAACAATGTGCAGAACCTTGCTAGATGTGGACAAATATCTTCTGAAATGTATTTTTAGATAATTTTGCAAAAATTCAATATCTCCCCTGTGCATTTCAATCAAACATGGCCGACAAGCAAGAGTTTCAAGATGGCCGCTATGCAAATTAGTAAGTACCCCTGATTCTGCCATATGATAATTAACATTCTGCAAAGTTTGCATTTCATAAGTTCAGGATCGTCACACTTAATTTTGTAAAACCTATAATGACCCCTAATGTCGTCTGCTACATGTTATCCCATTGGTCATTTTTGGATACGAAGATAAAGCTATCTAAATCTTAATATCATTACAGTAGGTTGTATTCAAAAAGTTGTACAGTGAAAAATATTGCTTTTTTATCTACTTAATATTTTTATTCTGCATACCTTCAACTATCTGCTAAAACAAAATTTATTTGCAGTATACATCATACGAAACAACAGAAAAACCAGGCAGATTTTCTTGATCAGCGTATCAAATCCTATCATTAAAAACAACCTCTCTACATATAGAAGGGCTTGACGCCCTTTATCAAATGGTCATTTCAATTCAAATGGGTACAAATTGTACACATCTAATCGCAGATCTCTGTATGTTCTTTCACAAAGGGGACTCCTTGAAAAAGACATCAAATGGAACCTTACACAACAGTGATAAACGTATTTCGATTTTCAGCAGTTACATTGGCGATATCCTAACTATTGACAGTCCTTATTTTTTTTTAAATTATGTCGCCACCGTTTATCCACATGAACTGCCGATACATTTTTCTCCTTTTGTGTGTCGGTGCTTAACCAGCAGACTAGCCTCCTTGGGCACTCCCTGATCCATCTTCCAAATAATGTTTTGTCTCATTCTTTCCTTTTTAAAGATATTGGTCTAGGAGTTTGTAGTCTACCTGTATTGGGTTTTCCGTGTGTGTGTATTATACTGTAGGGAAAGGAAAAATCTGGGTACCAATAAACCGGTGTAACCCTACCACTGGCTTTTGCTAGTGTTGGTACCAAGTCCAGCTATCTCTGAGTTCCAATTGTTGTTCATGTTTGTCTGTTGTCTTTCATTTGTGTTTTTCTGGAGCAGTTCCTGGGTTTATATATAGATTACACCACAAGATCCCGTTCATTACCATATTTTATCCACTAGAGATAGTTACATTTTAAAATTTTAATTGCGAGGCTTGCCGAGCATTTTAAAATTTTCAAATTTAACTCACCGATGAGACATAAGTTGTCGAAATGCGCATATGCAGAACCTAAATTCACAGTAACCTCGGTATTTTGTTTTATGTATTTAACATTCTAGCATATGACATTTGTTTCATTCCAATTATCAATTTCCATATAACTTATTTTGTACGCTAGACACAAAACTCAGAATTTTGTAATGCTTAAAATTAAAATTAAAAAATACCCAAGTTGCATTACAAACAGTAAATTTCGTTATGATACAAGTTTTTCAGGGAGAAATCTCTCATCACCAGCATAAGAATCAAGTCATATGGAAAGTCATAGTCAAAAAGTAGTATAAACAGAAGTACTCATCACCAAAAAAATAAAAAGAGGAGGCCAAATCTAGTACAAAGAACATTAAGAGCTTGATTATTTAACCTGTAAGTTAGTATTTGTGGATGATTTGTTTTCTATTAAATAATTCGAATTTGGAAACTTGCCAAACCTAAATTTTAAAAAATTTAGTTTAACCGAACGTATATAGATATTTGCTTTTTATTTTGATTCAATTCGTTATTTGTTCTCTATCAGCTATTTGATCTACACTGAAGAAACATAATCTGTGGAAATGAGCATCTGCAGAATAACATTGTCAGTAACTTTCGAAATCGGTAAAGGGTCTGTAAGTCTCATTCAATTTTAGGAAATTGTACCTTGATGTTACATTTTTAACAAACACAAATGACGTTTCAAACAAAAATTCGAACATCATAATCTGAAAATGTCATATTTTGGCGGGGAACATTTTTGAATTTGAATTTTATCGTGAAATCAGGATGTCACATGAAGAGACTTCCAGACCCTACTTTGCTCTTTATGCCGATAGACAGATATCACTTTACTGGTATTCCATATCTGTGACACTGCATCTTATGTCAAACACTTACAGAAGCATTAAGACGAAATATAAAAAAGGTGTTGGTTGAAGAAAAGTACGTGGGATAGAACATTTGGTTGTCTGAACTCCTGCCAGTACATCTCAAAAAGGTGTGCCTGGTATCTTTGTTTATAAAATTGAGATGAATGAGTTGTAAGGCTTGATAGAATATGAATATTGTCTAATCCATATGTATGTTGTATCTGATTTCATTTAATATGCATTTACGTCGTCTAGTTCTAGTATATTTGTCAAATAATGTGACATTCGTGAAGGACAAATTGTTTAAGCATCGTTGCTGGGGTTTGGCACACTTCGATTTGGCATTAAACCATATTCATGTATAAGCCAAATTGGTTATCAAATGTTGTCATCCGTGATCATTGAAACGGAAAATCAAAACAAGACCCTTATATTACAGTATCTTCGGTATTTTGTCATCGTAATTTATATAAGAAATGTGTCTTTAAACATTAAAGCAGATGCAAAATAAATATATAAAAGTAAATGCAGGCGATGCCATTTTTCAATTAACACTAACGAGCCTTGTTTAAAATTAAACAAAGACCGAAATAATTACATAAAAATAGCATAAAAATCAGTATAAAGTAGTCATTTTCTGTAATCACTTCAATTGCATGTTCTTGTGGGCATGGTAATGGAATTATTTGAAATTTGTTTTATACTATTATGTCAGCGTAAATCATCTATTTTAATAGATTATCGTTTCTATTGCGACAGTCAGATGTTGGGAATTTGGGCAAGTTTCGCCCTGAATATTCTTTTTTGGTGTTGTAATGATTTGATAAATTCTCTGACAACTTAACTATACATCTTCAACGGCAGTAGAAAACCAAAGGGAAAACGGATGTGATGATTACAAAAATCAAAGTACATATATTTATGATTTTAGAATTCCCCCTTTTCTCGTTCTTGCTTCGGTATTCGTTTGCCAATGTAAAGACATTACAAAAACGGGAACACAGAAAAACAAGATAAACAAGGACATGAGACAGCCATAATTAAGGCATGGAAATAAATTGACGACGTTCAGAACTAAATAAGGCACTGAATAAGAAAATACCGAAGTTACTGTTAATTTATTTTCAGCATATACGCATTTCGACAACTTACGTCTCATCAGTGCAGTTCAAACCAAAATAATAGGAATGTTAAAAAATGGATTACAGAAAACATCTACAATGGCTGAAAATTATAATTACATGCAACAGTTTGCAAGGGAACTACACAAGAAAAACACGTATAAGACAAAAGACAAACGTAGACAATGATAGGAACTCGGGACAGCCGGACTTGGTACCGACACTAGCAAAAGCCAGCGGTAGGGTTAAACCGGTTTTTGGGAACCCAAACCTCCCCTTTATCTGTCCCGTTTCCCTATAGTATAAAAACATACGAATAAAACCCAAGACAGGTAGACTACTAACTCCATGACCACAATCTTGAAAGGAGAGAAAAAGACAATACGTAATTAACCAAAAAAACGTGTAAAAGCTGATAGAGAACCAATAAGTTCTTAATGTGAACTCCCATGAAAACCGGGAGTAACCTCAGGTGCTCCGGAAATGTATACATGTTCTGCTCTTCTATCAGTGGCTCAATCCATGGTTTAGTTAAAACAAGTTATGTAAAATTCATACGTGAAATTGAAAGACGTGAAAGACGTGAAATTAAGATGAAAATGTTTGTTTTCATTAGGAACACAGAAACGTCAAAGGTCATTGTGACAGCTATTGAATTTCTGGAGGAATGAAAGTAACAAAGGCTGAAAAATATCCTAGCAGCTTTTTGGACTGCTTTTGCTCCATTAAAAAATCACTGTATAAACTACATGCTCGACAGTAATGAATCAAACGGGAAATGTACACTCCATTGGCTGGAAAGATGGGTATATTGCTGCTAAGAAAAGGAAAGTTCACAATTTAAAAGAAAAATAATTATCACGTTAGTCATTTTGCTAAGATTTCAAACGTCCATATCAAAAGATTCTAAATACGAAGCTGAAGTAGGCGTATCAGTAGTCTCTTTAATTTCAAGCTCATTGGGATAGATCTGGAGTAAATACTCCCTAAATTTTGGATTATTAAGAGAAAGTTCATCGTTTATGTCGCGGAAGCTGAAATTAAAGGACTGGGCTAAACGTTATTGAAATGATTTTAAAAAATGTGAATTTCTTCTATATTTACACCATATTAAGCTGAGTTCTCGGCGAACAGTTTAGGTAAGGAGAGTTCGCGTATAATTGGTTTAGTCCGGTTGGATAATGTTTAGTCCGGTTGAGAAAAATGTAAACAAATATCTTTTTAAAAGGAAAATTGGATAACGTTTTGTCCCCGTTCAGGATAATGTTTAGGCACGTTTTTCATATTTGAACATTACCTTTACCTAAACATTATCCAGCTTAATAGGGGTGATTTAATGTTGCTTAAAAGATCTTTTATGTAATTTTTTATTAAGAAATTTGTGATCTTGCATGTTGTGCTTCTTTGGTTATAAATATTATCAAATCTTTAGTGTGCAATGGCCTCGGATTCTTGTGTGTAAATGACTTTTGACATAGAAGTAATAATCTTACATATTATGATTCTCAATAACTTAAGCATTTTTCAAAAGAATGTTTCTTTTTTGTAGGTGAAATTTTACCGATTTGGACCGACTTGGCTAATGTGGGGTGGCCCTTGCTAGGGGCTTCGCAAAGTCGGGCATTATATGGCAGGTAGGTACATGTAATAGTGTATTTAATAGTGTATTTGTGTACATGCATTTTAACCTGGTATAGGCTCTTAAAAATTTGATCTGCTAACCAACGAAATGAAATCAAGTTCATTTTCATATTGGACTATACCGGGTAATTTTTGCAACCTATTGGTAAAATTTATGCCGAGTATAAACGTAACTTGTTTCAATATTGAAGGACAGTTACAAACTGTTATGGTGCCAATCCTAGTTTTAGTCCCTAAAAGTTTTACACAATGTAGCTAAATCAGCTCATTTGGTACTCATAAAATGTTTTGATTTTCGATATGACCTATTAGAGATAACAACATTTGATAACCCAGTTAGGTTAAAAACATGGACCATTCCCAAAATAAAGTGTGCCAAAACTTAGAATGGATGAAAGAATGACAATTAAACTGACAATTGATGCCCTTCATGGAAGGTATAACTTAAGTATGTTCATTCAGAATTCAGTGACGTCATTTTAAATAACAATTATAAAGTACCGTCTTCCTATTATGATACAAGGTATGTTAGGCTGTATCAGAACAGACCATCTGTTTTTACTTGTATCAAATGGTCATTGGAATTCAAATGGGTACAAATTGTACACCTCTAATTGCAGATATCTGTATGTTCTGTTACAAACGGGACTCCATGAAAAAGACTTCAAATGGCACCTAACAAAGCAATGATAAACTTATTTCGATTTTCAGCAATTACATTGGCGATAAATAAACTATTGACAGTCCTTATTTTTTTAAATCATGTCGCCACCATTTATTCACAAGAACTGCCGATACATTTTTCTCCCGTTGTGTGTCGGTGCTTAACCAGAAGACTAGCCTCCTTGACTTGAGCTAACCGACAGATTAGCGGTGAGCACTCCCTGATCCTCCTTCGCATTCTTTCCTTTAAGTCTTGGAGTTTGTAGTCTACCTGTACTGGGTTTATTCGTGTGTATTATGCTATAGGGAAAGGGAAGATTTGGGTACCAATAAACCGGTTTAACCCTACCACTGGCTTTTGCTAGTGTTGGTACCAAGTCCAGCTATTCTGAGCTCCAGTTGGTGTTCATGTTTGTGTTTTGTCTTCGATTTGTGTTTTTCTTGAGCAGTTGCTGGGTTTGTTTGGTTTAAATGGTACATGAACCGTTTGAAAATTGAATGGAAACAGATTAATTTTTAATGGAAGTGAAAACTATGATAAAGAAAATAAATCTTTTGCAAAATTTAAATTTAAGAAAAATTAATCAAATCTTATGAGAATCTCCCTGTTTCATAGCTCTTTACTTAGATGATTTTTGCTTTCCTATTTAGATCCTATTGGTGATTTGTTCTCTCAGCTTTTACATATATTTCGGTTTATGATTTCCAAATGATTTGCACCGATGAGACACAAGTCGTCGAAATGTGCATATGCAGAATCTAAATTCACAGTAACCTTGGTATTTGTTATATGTATTTAACATTCTAGTACATGTATATGACATTTGTTTCTTTCCAATGATCAATTTCCATATAACTTATTTTGTACGCTAGACGCAAAACTCAGAATTTTGTAATGCTTAAAATTAAAATTAAAAAAATGCCCAAGTTGCATAACAAACAGTAAATTGCGTTATGATACAAGTTTTTCAGGGAAAAATCTCACATCACCAGCTTTAGAATAAAGTCATATGGAAAGTCATAGTCAAAAAGTAGTATAAACAGAAGTATACGTACTAATCACCACAAATATCGAAAGAGGACATTAAGAGCTTGATTGTTTAACATGTAAGTTAGTATTCGTGTATGATATGTTTTCTGTTAAATGGTTCGAATTTGGAAACTTGCAAAATCTAATTTTCAAAAAATTTGGTTTAACCGAACGTATATAGATATTTGCTTTTTATTTAGATTCAATTCGTTATTTGTTCTCTATCAGCTTTTTGATCTACACTGAAGAAACGTAATCTGTGGAAATGAGCATCTGCAGAATAACATTGTCGGTAACTTCCGAAATCGGTATAGGGTCTGTAAGTCTCATTCAATTTTAGGAAATTGTACCTTGAAGTTACATTTTTAACAAACACAAATGACGTTTCAAACAAAAATTTGAACATCATAATCTGAAAACGTCATATTTTGGCGGGGAACATTTTTGAATTTGAATTTTATCGTGAAATCAGGTTGTCACATGAGGAGACTTACAGACCCTACTTTGTTCTTTATGCCGATAGACAGATATCACTTTACTGGTATTCCATTTCTGTGACACTGCATGTTATGTCATACACTTACAGAAACACTAAGACGAAATATAAACAAGGTGTTAGGACGAGTAAATGGGATAGAATATTTGGTTGTCTGAACTCCTGCCAGGATATCTCAGAAAGGTGTGCCTAGTATCTTTGTTTATAAAATTGAGATGAATGAGTTGTAAGGCATAATAGAATATGAATATTGTCTAATCCATATGTATGTTGTATCTGATTTCAATTTATATGCATTTACGTCATCCAACTCTAGTATATATTTGTCAAATAATGTGACATCGTGAAGGACAAATTGTTTTACCATCGTTGTTGGAGTTTGGCACACTTCGATTTGGCATTAAACCATATTCCTGTATAAGCCAAATTGGTTATCAAATGTTGTCATCAGTGATCATTGAAACGGAAAATCAAAACACGACCATTATATATCACAGTAGGATTTTGTTATCGTAATTTATATAAGGAATGTGTCTTTTTACATTAGCGCAGAGACAAAAAAGTAAATGCGGGCGAAGCATTTTTTCCATTTACTCTAGGGGGCCATTTTTAGAATTACACCAAGAAAAAAATAAGTACATAAAATGGCATAAAAATAAGTATAAAAGTCATTCTCTTTAAAAACTTCAACTGTTCTTGCAGGCATGGTAATGGAATCTTTTTGCTATTATGTCAGTGTTAGAAATTCATTGTGATAGATTTTCGTTGCTATGGCAGCAGTCAGCTATGATCAGCTATTGATAGTTTCGGACAAAATTAACCCTGCTTCTTTCTTTTTGGGTGTTGTAATGATTATATAAATTCTCCGACATCCTAACTTAAAAAAATACAATGGCAGCAGAATACCAATAACAAAATACCGAAGTTACTGTGAATTTAATTTCTGCATATGCGCATTTCGACAACTTATGTCTCTTCAGTACAGGTAACATCAAACACTTTTGGAAATCCATAAATCTAAATAATTCTTAAAACTGATTCAGAACAATTGTCAATAAGATCTTAATAGAAAAGCCAGAATAAGGTAAGGACAGAGATGTGCAAAAGGGAGAAACTGCTTAGTTTTTAACACAATTTTACTAAATTAAGATATTGCAAATGAACAACGGATGTGATAATTACAAATATCTAAGTCCAAGTCCATAGACATGACAAAAACGGGAAAAGGGAAAAACAAAAACAAAATAATGGCATGAGACAGCCACAAAGCTCAGAAATAAAAATACGTCGTTCAGAACTAAGGCCCCCAAAGTGTAAAATCCCAAGAAAACCGGGAGTAACCTCAGTTGTTCAAGAAAGGTAAACATGTCCTGATCCGCTATCAGTGAGTCAATCCAGGGTTTAGTCAAAACCAGTTATGTCAAATCCGTGAAGACGTGAATTTAGCTTTCAAAGTTGTCATGGTGACGGCTATGGAATTTCTGGAGGGATTAAAGTATCAAAGGCTGAACAAATCCCTGATTTTGCAGCTTTTTGGACAGTGCTTTTGCTCTATTCAAATAAATAAAGGGCTACGCCGAGCGCGGCATGATACGACCGCAGCATGTCGAACATTGAAATTTGAACACGTGTAATTCAAAATGAATGAGGACACAGTAAAGAGCTTGATACAGTAATTAAATGGACACAATAAAGAGTTTGACCTAGTAATTAGCTGCACACAAACTAAGGAAAATAACAATTAGCCCTTATAATTCCTTTTATATATCAGAAATGATAAGAGGTATGTCAAATTGGTCAGCATACTACTTTAACTATATGATAAGAGGAATCCCAAGAAGGAATCCCATTAAAATCCAATCCGAATATAAAAGAATTTACATATTCTGAAAATTGTAATTTCAGCCCTTTTGACACCCTGTAGCTTGGAAACGGTAAGAGCTTACTACTGAAAGCTTATATCAAGAGAAATCCAAAGAAAAAATCCCATCGAAATCTGATGAAAAATGAAAATTTTAGGTAATCTGCAAATTTTCAATTTTATCCCTATTCGGCCCCTCATAACTCAGTAAATAAACATGATGTCAAAAATCTGATAACGCAGATCTATATTTGTTTTCAAAAGGAATCCATTGCAAAAAACTGCATCAAAATCGGGCTAAAAATAAATAAAAAGAATTTTTTGAAAATCGCCCCTTTTGGGCCCCATTTATTTGAACGGTGCATGCAACGTAAAATCCGTTGCATACTATTGATAAGAAATTTAATTAGGAACACACTGAAAGAAACCCTATCAAAATTCAATAAATAATAAATATTCTACAGCACAATATGCGAAAACACCCGATTTTGCCCTTTTCGGTCCCTTTTTTAAAAAACGGCAGGGGTCGAAATTTCCAAAGCCCACCTCAGCCTTCCTTTTGTGCCAAGGAACACTGTGTTAAAATTTCATAAGGATTGATCTACTGGAACTTAAGTTATTGGCAAAAAACAAAAGTGTCTACAGACGACGACGACGCCGGACGACAACGACGATGACGACGATGACAGCGCCATACCATTATACGACCTCAAATTTTTTTGCGGTCGTATTAAAATCACTGTATAAACTACATGCATGACAGTAACGAATCAACAGTGAAATGTACACCCCATAGACTGGAGAGGTAGGTATATTGCTGCTAAGAAAGGGAAAGTTTTTAATTGATTAAAATCATCACGTTTGTCATATAGCTTAGATTTCACACGTCCATCTTCGTCAATTTTTATAAAAAGCTGAAGTAAGCGTATCAGTAGTCTCTTTAATTTCACGCTCATTTGGATAGATCTGGTGTAAATACTCCCTACATTTTGGATTATTAAGGGAAGGGTCATCGTCTATGTCGCGGAAGCTGAAATTGAAGGACGAGACTAAACGTTATTTAAATTTGGTCAACACACGTCCTCTCCAAAAAGCATGATTTTGCTCTAAATAGTCCTTTAGGCTAAAAGACTTAAAGGAAAAATAAACAGTCTTTTAATTTAATCTATGTAATGGGACCTCGAATCGCCATTTATACTTGAGAGACCAAAAAAATCACACTTGTGTCCGATTTAGTTGAAAATTTATTTTGAATTTTCCTTCTTTCTTGTCAATAAACACAAAAGCGAGAAAGAAATTTTTTAAAACCGCTTTGAAGTTTGGCACATTTTAATTTGGAATTATGCCATGCTCCAGCATAGCCAAGTGGGTTATCAAATGTTGTCATCTGGGTTTGTTCAAATGTAACGTTCTATCGTAGTAATTTGAAAGAAATGTAGATTTAACAATGGTATATTAATGAAGGACCAAACCCACATTCCAATAATAAAAATACCTATATGAATAACAAACACCACTTGTCGACAGAATACTACATATGGAAAAATAAAAATTAAGCACAAAACAATCAAATAAAAACAACATTAAATGAGTTATGGAGTAAATGCACCTGAGACGAGTCTTTATCAAATAACGGTGAAGCAAAACAATAGAAAAACCTTTTACTGTTGTTTTTCTGCCATGAATTTCAGCATGGGGAGAGAAAAAAGGTCTCTCGATTTACAAAAATCAACATTCAAATTAAAAAGGAAAAGACAACAGGAAACATTTTAATCAAGTGTTACAATCCACCAGGGATCTCCCAACCAAAACATAAATAAAAAACAGAATATAGACATAACAGAACGGCAGTAGAATACCGAGGGAACAAGGGATGTAGATATTACAAAAATCAAAGTCAAGATACAGGGCAAAAAAAAACTAACACATTAGATACCCACAAAGCATTGACATAAAAACAAACATTCAAAACTAAGGCACTAACAGTATGAACTCTCACAAAATCCGAGAGTGACATCAGGTACTCCGGAAGGGTACTCATGTACGTCCTGCCCCGCTAACGATACCGTGGCCTTCACACGATCAATGAGACATATATTGTTTTTGAAAATCTGTTTGGTGGTTGATTGGTTCATTTCATTTTCTAACCCTTAGACAAAACCAATTAAAATTCCATGCTTCATGGTGATTCTCTAACTCTAAAAACAGTTCCAAAGTAAAACTTTAAAAAGCCTTTGTGAATCTATTATTTAAAACGTTAACAAAGACAAATCAGTAGCACAGACATCACTACCGAAGACAAAACTATGATATACAAGACGAACACCAAAAACTAAAGCATTGACAGTATGAATTGCTATAAAACCGAGAGTGACTTCACGTGCTACTGGTGGGTAAGCATGTCCGCTATCGGCACATGTCGTCAATTCAGGACTTAGTCAAAACCGGTAATGTCAAATCCGTAAGAAGTGAAATCAAGCTGAAAATATTCATTTGGGATACAGACACGTCATATCGTTCAATGATGTCATGGTGACGGCCATAGAATTTCTGAAGATATGAATGTAACAAAGGCTGAACAAATTCTTGACGTTTTGTAGTGTTTTTTGCTTTATTCACTGTATAAACTACATGCTCTTCAGTAATGAAGATACTAGGAAATGTACACTCTACAGTCTGGAGAGGTAGGTATATTGATTTTCCGGTGCAATTTGGGTGTTAAATCCATCATGTTTGTCGTATGGCTTGGATTTCAATCTCATTGGGACAGATCTGGTGTAAATATTTCTTAAATTTTGGGTTATTAAGAGAAGGTACACAATCTTTGTATCGGAAGCTGAAATTTAAGGACTCAGCTAGATGGTTTTGTTTTTTTTCTGTGTTGGCCCTTGTACAACGATGAAAGCTTGGGGCAGCATGACTTCCACTACCCGCAAATACCGGCGGACATCTACATCCACTAACAGTATTTAAATTGTGTTTGCGATTAAACAGCACTAGCCTAGTGCAACTTACAACGCGAGATTCGGGGTATTTATTTCTGATATTTGCGGGAATGAGATGGAATTTTTCGAGCTGTATCCTGCAACTGTAGTTATAACTCCTGGGTTGCAGTTTCAAGCATTATATTACTGATTTAGTTTTGTAGAAATCTTTTGTCTATTGATTTTAAAATCTGGTTTAGTTTAAATAGCTATCTTAAAATGTATGTATGTTTTGATTTTCCATCTGACCAATCACTGATGACAACATTTGATAACCAACTTGACTAAGCTTGAAACATGGATTAGTGTGCCAAATCCACAAATGATAATGAAATACTAAATGTCTGTCCTTCACGCGTGTGCAATTTGACGAAACGGAATTTTCATTGACAATAGCATGACGTAAATTGACTTAATTATGTATTGAAATAATGTCCTTAATATCGATCAGACAATGACCCTAGTAAAAAGTACAAAACAAAGGTATATCAGTTTCCAAACTTCATTCCATGTTAAGCCAAACAGCAACTTTTTTCAAAAATATAGTGTTGTTTATGTCAGTTCTAATGTGTTTGTAATATGTTTAATTGTTCTAACCAACTACCTAGTATTTTAGCCGACAAAGACAGTGAATTGTCTCTGTATATAGCAACATATTCTAGCCATGATATTAAATATGAAATGTTCTTCTGTTGGCCTGAAAATAATATTAAACAAAATTTCCTATACATTGATGAGCTAATATCAAACTCTTCCTTTGTCCTCGGATGTTACTTTAAGCTCCCGTTCTCCGTCAGCTCTTCATAGGTGATGCTTTTTGGTTTCAACATGTTATGTTTTTATCTACACTGAAGAGACATTAGTTGTGGAAATGACCATTGTTTACTTCAATTGCAATATTTTGTTATTTGGAAAATATACTAAATGCCCCTCCTGCCATCATCTAAGTTTTTCCAGATGTGTTTATATTCCAGTTTTGGATAAAATTTAGCTACTCTGTTTGTGTCTGTAAGACAAATATGATGCCCCCGCAGTTGGATGTAAAACATGGGCATCCAATTTCTAAGCACTTGAAAAAACTGTGACTTAAATACTATGGGAGGTGTTCCAGAATACACATTTTGATAAAATGACAAAGTTCACCTACCCTTCAAAATCATAAATTTTAGCCTATCTCTTTAACATGACAATATGCACATCTTCAATCCATGCCTAATCACTGTACAATGTAAAATAAATGTAGCATTAATATTGTTGGAGGAGTAATCTGGAATAGCAGGTCCAAAACACACATTTCGATAAAATGGCCAAGTTCAACTACCCCTCAAAATCACAATTTTGGCCAAAATCTAAACCATGACAATACACCGATTGCGTATTTGCGGGATCGCTCATTATTTTAGCCAAAAAAGGAGTAATCTGGTACAAAACTGGTTCCAAGACGCTGATAGACGAAGATAATAATTTCTTCATTTCCATTTAAGTTTCGTATTTTGTGGGTTGGAAATGTTCCTCGTGGATTTCTTTGTTAGTTGAAAACGACTTTTTACCCGTATGTTGAATAACAACGTAAGATTCGTTGGTAGAAAATATCTGCCCCTTGCTCCAACGTTGGATGATGTCATTTTTCCTCCGATTGACCCCAGATGACCTCGTCTAAATGACGAGTCAAATCCGGATTGGAAACAATGCGCAACCCATGTATATGTACATCTTCAATCCATGCCTAGTCACTGTGCAATGTAAAATAAATGTAGCTTTAATATTGTGGGAGGAGTTATCCAGAATAACAGGTCCAGAACACACATTTCGATAAAATGGCCAAGAAGTTCAACTATCCCTCAAAATCAAAAATTTTGGCCAAAATCTAAACCATGTGAGAGGATTTATCAGGAATAACAGCTTATCAGAGATGGGACGGACGGATGGACCGAATTACGGATGGATGGACAGGGGTAAAACAATATGACCCCCATCTTGTCGTCGCTGGGGCATAAAAAATCTGAAATTAATTTAAATTGATAGGCTAATTTCCTGAACTTTTAGTCCCTGAGGATATTTACAGTCCAGACCTTTAGTGCTGGCCTAAAATCCGATTTTAAAATTCACAATATCTAAAGTTCAGTAAATTTTATAAAGCTAAGGACTTTCTTCCTCCTTCAATAAGCAATGAAGGGATATGGTGTAAATGCAAATAAAACAGAGTCTCTACAAATTCACGGCAAAAACAAGCAATGGAACAACGCTTTTTACTGTTGTTCGTCATCCCGAAGTCACTTAGCAGGTTTTGTAGTTACTATTACATCCTTTTGTCAGTTTGTTCTCTGTTACCTCGTTCATAGGCCTCAAAATAGTATTAAACAAAAGTTCCTATGAACAAATGAGCTACGGTAATATCATAAACTTTCTCCCTTTAAGAAGCTTTGTCCTTAGATGTTACAATAAGGTCCTGTTCTCCGTCAGTTTTTTCATATGTGATAATTTTTCTCTAATTCTTATGCTGTTCTCGTCAATTTCAAAGAATGGGAGATCAAAATGTTCTCTAACATTTGGGTTAATTGATCTCCCGATTTCATTGAATATTGAAAAGGTCACAAACTTTTCTTCAAAAAGCAAAATATACCCTAAATAAACTTATTTCGAGTATAAATCAATGTGTAAAAGGTATTTACTCAAAGCATACATTGTTTATTTATTTTGAATCTCATATGAACGATTTGCATTTGTTGATTTCCATGCAATAAAAATTTCATATCCGGTGACATCGCAGTATTGATTGTAGAGGCCTACAACAGCGTAGAAACTGAAACACATGAAAATGTTATTAATTTGAGAATTAGAGATATAAAATCTATCATTTGCAAGTCGTAGATTATCTAGTTCTACTGTCTCAAGGGTTAAACATAAAAGTTCTTGCTACAAGCTCGAACTTTTAAAGTTAAACCCTTTCAACAGTAGAACTATGATAATCAACGACTTTAAAGGATAGATTCTTTATTATCTCTATTGGTGATGGCAATTTTGGTGTTTGTTTTTTTTTCTTGAAGCATAAGAAAATCTAAGAATCAAAACAATCTGACAATTGTAAAATGTTTATTTTGAACCTTTATACATTCTTTCAAGTTTAACATTCTGTCATAACAATATTCCATAAACTAAATTAATTTCTGAATATGTACATTTATGTACAAAAGATATTTAAAAATCATTGTATGTGTAAAATGAATAAATAAAAGGATATAAACAAAACATAATGTTTAATACTGTATAATAAATTTAAATATTAAAAATATCAAATATGTAAAATTTCTTCTTTCACAATATTTCACATCAAAGAATGAAATGTCCCTGATACCAAGAATCTTGCTAGAGTCAGTACATGAAAGGTTCACAAAGATACTTTTCACCAAGTGTTACAGGTCTACATTTTGGGTTACTTTTGT
>MJUU01032834.1:70842-83684 GCA_002080025.1 Modiolus philippinarum | reverse complement strand
GCACCATGCCAAATATCAAGTGGCTGTCATGTGTAGTTGCTGAGAAAATGCGACGAAAACATGAAAGTAAAAAAGGCACAAAGTCGGTAAACAGGAAGTGGTGATCCGATATGGCCGAAAAGGGGAGGCGCAGTGTAGGACCCCCTACTGAAGCACCATGCCAAATATCAAGTGGCTGTCATGTGTAGTTGCTGTGAAAATGCGACGAAAAGTCACAATTTCGAAAATGAAAGTAAAAATGGCACAAAGTCGGTAAACAGGAAGTGGTGATCCGATATAGCCGAAAAGGGGAGGCGCAGTATAGGACTCCATACTGAAGCACCATACCAAATATCAAGTGCCTGTCATGTGTGGTAAGTGAGAAAAATGCGACGAAAATATGTGTGACGGACGGACGGACGGAATGACGGATGGACAGAGGTAAAACAGTATACCCCCTCCTTCGGAGCGGGGGTATAATGATAATGATTAAAATCGAACTTAATTGATGATAATGAATAACAAAATACCGAGGTTGCTGATTGATGAAGGTACAAATATATGAATAATAATGAAGAAAGACCACAAAATAAATAAAAACAAGATCCATAAATAGGCTCACTGCCAATATGGCAAGTTCATAAATATATGTACAAGTACTTTATTATTAAAATTATATACTGTCAACCNAACATTCCTTTTGAGCCAAGGAACATTGTGTAAAAATTTCACAAGGATTGATCATCTGGAACTTAAGTTATTGGCCAAAAACAAAAGTGTCTACAGACGACGACAACGACAACGACGACGATGACGACAGCACCATACCATTATACGACCGCAAAAATTTTTGCGGTCGTATAAAAAACAAGATCCATAAATAGGCTCACTGCCAATATGGCAAGTTCATAAATATATGTACAAGTACTTTATTATTAAAATTATATACTGTCAACCTTTTCAAGGGTATATATACATTCACATAACAGAAAAAGACTGTTTCTTCTTAAACATATCACTAGTATTTCAGATTAAAACATTAATGGTGTGTGAATTTAACAATTTTTACTAATCCTGTGAAAGCACTAGTACTATTATTTGTGGGGTACCAATTTTTAGTAATTTCCAAGTTAACTTCAACCCAAAAATTTAAACCCAAAAGAAATACTAAATTTCCCTAACTATTATTTTAAGAGTAATTCAAAAAAATGCTAATTTAGAAATCCAAGGTCCCCCTCCCCCTTTTTCCAGAAAATATTCAAAGACGAATTATCTCCCCTTCAAAATTTCGGACAGCAACCATATTACTTCATGCACATCTTCAGGTGGTGTACTACAACTGTGTAACATTTCATCAAAATCTAAGCTTGGGTTTTGTAGAACATTCGCTGACAAGGTTCGTCCTCCCCCTTCAACAACATATTCAAAGACGAATTATCTCCCCTTCAAAATTTCGGACAGCAACCATATTACTTCATGCACATCTTCAGGTGGTGTACTACAATTGTGTAACATTTCATCAAAATCTAAGTTTGGGTTTTGTAGAACATTCGCTGACAAGGTTCGTCCTCCCCCTTCAACAACATATTCAAAGACGAATTATCTCCCCTTAATAATTTTTGACAGGAACCATATAACATCATGCACATCTTCAGATGGTTTACTACAACTGTGCAACATTTCATCAAAATCCAAGCAAGGGTTTAGGAGAACATGCGCTGATAAGGTACATGGACGGACAGACGAACGGACAGACAGACGGACAGACGGACGGACGGACAGGGTGATTCCTATAAACCCCCAAACTTTGTTTACAGGAGTATAAAAAATATGACCCCTGACTTGTCGTCGCTGGGGCATAAAAAACTGTAATTAATTTAAATTGATAGGCTAATTTCCTGAACTTTTAGTCCCCGAGGGTATTTACAGTCCAGACCTTTAGTGCTGGCCCAAAATCCGATTTTTAAATTCACAATATTTTAAGTTCAGTAAATTTTTAAAGCTAAGGACTTTCTTCCTCCTTCAATAAGCAATGAAGGGATATGGAGTAAATGCAAATAAAACAGAGTCTCTACAACTTCACGGCAAAAACAAGCAATGGAACAATACTTTTTACTGTTGTTCTTCATCCCGAAGTCACTTAGCAGGTTTTGTAGTTACCATTACATCCTTTTGTCAGTTTGATCTTTGTTACCTCGTTCATAGGCCTCAAAATAGTATTAAACAAAAGTTCCTATGAACAAATGAGCTACGGTAATATCATAAGATATTACCGTAAACTTTCTCCCTTTAAGAAGCTTTGTCCTTAGATGTTACTATAAGGTCCTGTTCTCCGTCAGTTTTTCATATGTGATAATTTTTCTCTAATTCTTATGCTGTTCCCGTCAATTTCAAAGCATGAGAGATCAAAGTGTTCTCCAACATGTGGGTTAATTGATCTCCCGATTTCACTGAATATTGAAAAGGTCACAAACTTTTCTTCAAATAGCAAATTATACCTTAAATAAACTTATTTTGAGTATAAATCAATGTAAACAGTATTAACTCAAAGCATACATTGTTTATTTATTTCCAATTGTATATGAAAGATTTGTTTTTGTTGATTTCCATGCAATGTAAATTTCATATCCGGTGACATCGCAGTATTGATTGTAGAGTCCTACAACAGGGTAGAAACTGAAATACAAAAAAATGTTATTAATTTTAGAATTAGAGAAACAAAATCTATCATTTGCAAGTCGTTGATTATCATAGTTCTACTGTCTCAAGGGTTAAACATAAAAGTTCACGCTAAAGCTCGAACTTTAAAAAGTTTAACCCTTTCGACAGTACAACTATGATAATCAACGACTTTAAAGGATTCTTTATTTATCTGCCTACTGTTTGTTTTTATCTCCACTGATGATGGCAATTTTGGTGTTTGGTTTTTTTTTCTTGGAGCATAAGAAAATCTAAGAATCACAATAGTGAAAATTGTAAAATGTTTATTTTGAATCTTTATACATTTATTCAAGTCGAACATTCTGTCATAACAATATTCAATGAACTAGATTAATTTCTGAATATGTACATTTATGTACAAAAGATATTTAAAAATCATTGTATGTGTAAAATGAATAAATAAAAGGATATAAACAAAACATGATGTTTTAATACTGCATAATAAATTTAAATATTAAAACCCTGTAAAATTTCTTCTTTCACAATATTTCACATTGAAGAATGAAATGTCCCTGATACCAAGAATCTTGGTAGAGTCAGTACATGAAAGGTTCACAAAGATACTTGTCACCAAGTGTTACAGGTCTAAATTTTGGGTTACTTTTTGGTGAAAATCATTGAACACACAACCATTGCTAATCAATTCTAAAAGGGACACTTGCCTTCCATGCCAATACCTGAATCAGACTTTACAGTAAAGTACAATACAGAAAGCATACAATTATTCACTTTATTGGTTATAATTGGGGTTAATTTTTAACAAATAATTAAATACTGCACTTACTGTAAATTTAGTTTTTGCATATGGCCATTTCGACAACTTTATATGTCTATTCACTGCAGATAAAATCTAAACCTTTGGAAGACCATAAACTCAAATAAAAGAAACTCATCTCAAAATGTTGCAAGACCTGAATTCTATATTTGAAATGTTTACAATATTCCTAGATACATTTTTTTCACATTATAAGCTTGCCCTGCTCAAAATTAGCTTGCCTCAGCCAGGCAAGATGGCTGGTATTTCCACCTCTGTTTAACCTTTGCAAATTGTGTGGAAAATGTGTATGTTTACACCTGTTAATGGAATACACCTTCCATAGTTTGTCCTGATGTTGTCACCACTGCACTACCAGGTTTTGTTCTTTGATATAGTGATACCAGGAAAATTCACATTTTTTTTTAAATAAAACACCCTAAATATACACTTGAAATAAATTAATTTTATTAACTGCTGTTGTGGAAATGCTGTCAAAACACTCATTCCTTATGCTTAAATTTGTCTAGTAATAATATCACAATTTACACTTAGTGTAATAAAATGTTGACAAGCATATCAAAATGTGATGAATTAAATTTTTACCTAGAAATGAAAGCAGCCCTGTGATTCACAAACTTTTATACAAGCATTCTGTGAAAAACATTTTAACAAGATTTAAAACCTAATTTAGTAGGAAAATGTAATGCAATATTGTGAATTCATGAATAACTAGACATCAGTGAGATGGAATCCATCTCTGTGGGCCCTGCTCTAAGTGTGACCTAGAGGTTAATGGTCAGGGGTCATCAACTATGATATGTGAGATGTCCCCTTGAGGTGATATATCCACATGCCAAATATCAAAATCCTATCTCAAAAGAGAAAAAAGTTATAGCCCTGACATGACTTTGTCATTGAAAAAGCATGAATGTGACCCTGAGGTCAGAGGCCAAGGTCTAAAGTCACCAACCAAGGTACGCGACATGTCGTCTTGAGGTGATCTATCCACATGCCAAATATCAAAAGCCTATCTCACAAAAGAAAAAAGTTAAAGCCAGGACACGACTTTGTCATTGAAAAAGCATGAATGTGACCCTGAGGTCAAAGGTCACCAACCAAGGTACGCAAAACATCATCTTGAGGTGATCTATCCACATGCAAAATATCAAAAGCCTATCTCAGAAGAGAAAAAAGTTGTAGCCCGGACACGACTTTGTCCTTGAAAAAGCATGAATGTGACCCTGAGGTCAAAGGTCAAGGTCAAAGGTCACCAACCAAGGTATGAGACACGTCGTCTTGAGGTGATCTATTCACATGCCAAATATCAAAAGCCTATCTCACAAGAGAACAAGAGTTGTCAGAAGACAACATAGCTCGCTGGGGATTCCAGTAACTTCAATGCACAATAAATTCGAAAGTAATAAAAAGCTTTCTTCACAAGAAAGTTACATATCAAATTTAAACACCCTATCACTAAACAACTTAATTCTAGAAGCAAAGTTAAAAGTTTTTAAAAAATTGCCCTCAGGGCAAGGTCAAGGTCAAAATGTCTACAAATATGGTACCATTAGAACGCTCTCATCAAAAGAACGTCACATATCAAATATGAACACTCTACCACTAAGCAACTTAATTCTAGAGGCAAGGTTAAAGTTTTTAAAAAATTGCCCTAAGGGCAAGGTCAAGGTCAAAATGTCTACAAATAGGGTACCTTTAGAAAGGTCTCATCATAAGAAAGTTACATACCCAATATAAACACCCTACCACTAAAAGCCTAACTTCTAGAAGCAAGATTAAAGTTTTTTAAAAATTGCCCTAAGGGCAAGGTGAAGGTCAAAATGTCTACAAGTATGGTACCAAAAGAAAGCTCTCATCACAAGGATGCCACATACCAAATATCAACATCCTAGTTCTTCAGGTCTCCATTCCACAAGCCAGGTTAAAGTTTTGCTGACGCCGACGACGCCGACACCGGGGTGATGACAATAGCTCTTCGGACATTCGTCCCGGCGAACTAAGTTATAGCCCGGACCCGACTTTGTCATTGAAAAAGCATGAATGTGAACCTGAGGTCAAAGGTCAAGGTCAAAGGTCACCAACCAAGGTATGCGACACATTGTCTTGAGGTGATCTATCCACATGCAAAATATCAAAATGCTATCTCAAAAAAGAAAAAAGTTACAGCCCGGACAGGACTTTGTCTTGAAAAAGCATGAATGTGGCCCCGAGGTCAAAGGTCACCAACCAAGGTATGTGACACGTCATCTTGAGGTGATCTATCCACATGCCAAATATCAAAAGCCTATCTCAAAAGAAGAAAAGTTATAGCTCGGACACGATTGTTTAGGACAGACAGACAGACGGACGGACGGACGGACAGACAGACTGATTACTATAGGGCTTCCGCCACTTATGTGGCGGGGCCCTCATTATTATGTATTTGACTAACCTAATTTCTGTTATTCATAGGTTTATGGTTTAAAAATATTCTTTATTTCTAATATTGAAACCATAAAAGATGTATAATTGTGTCTCCTGCTTTGAAGCAGTTGTGTCATATAGGGATCACTATCTGTCATCTTGCATCTGTCTGCATTGTCGGCCTCACAAAAAAAATTCTGTCACATTTTTTTTCTTCCAATGCAAATATCAACACTGACCAAAAAGGGGAAATAACTTGTTATAACATTTAAAAATATACATATTTCTGTAACAAATGATAATAATTAAAATAGAACTTAATTGATGATAATTGAATAACAAAATACAGAGGTTGCTGATTGATGAAGGTACAAATATATGAATATTAATGAAAAAAGACCACAAAATAAATAAAAACAAGATCCATAAATAGGCTCACTGCCAATATGGCAAGTTCATAAATATATGTACAAGTACTTGATTATTAAAATTATATACTGTCAACCTTTAAAAGGGTATATATACATTGTACATTCAAATAACAGAAAATCACAAGACTGTTTCTTCTAAATAATGTCACTAGTATTTCAGATTAAAACGTTAATGGTGTGTGAATTTAACAATTTTTACTAATCCTGTGAAAGCACTAGTTCTATTATTTGTGGGGTACCAATTTTTAGTAATTTCCAAGTTAACTTCAACCCAAAACTTTAAACCCCAAAGAAATATCAAATTTTCCCTGACTACTATTTTATGAGTAATTCAAAATGTTAATTTAGAAATCCACAAAGCAATAATTTTTAACAAGGCAATGAAAATTTAAACCCAAGAGTAAATGAGTTTTCACAGTATGTTTCTCTCTGAAACCTTATTTAAACACAACAAACCATTGTGTGTGAACTCAACAATAAAATGACAATGTATTAACAACTTATGCCATACAAACTTAATTAATTGGTTCTCATGCCATTTTTCATTGAAACTGATGACAGAGAGAAGTGTTTTTTTTATTTGCCAAAAAATAGACGAGGCAGCTTATTACATTGCAAAAACAACCAAAAATGAAGTGAGGGAGGTGATTTTTCATTTTTATTTAATTGAAATTGCAAAAATAGGGTCAAGGAGGGCTTAGCCTCCGACTAGATGAGGGAGGGTCTGAGAGCCAGTTAATTAACTTTGCATGGCTTTAACAATGATCAATTTCTCAATCTTGACATGGAGTAGTTCATTAATCAATTACTTTTCTTAATAAAATCAAATTTATTTTCCAGATCTGTTTGTATTGTCTTTGGTAAGTCCAATTCTACAATGTGTTCCTGTTTAACTATCTGTGTCAAATACTGTAGACATCTCTCCTTCAATGAATACACTGAAAAACACATAGAGACATCAAGTTTAAAATACAATTTTATGAATTACCTGTAAATTGCCTAAATCTCTATATGTTTCATACAATGTTTATGTACATGTACCAAGTCTTGTTTTTTTCCTTTTTTTGCTGTATGCATACCTTCAACTTTTAAAAATGTTCAAGGGAATTTAATGTGCAATACAACCTCAAGCATACCATAAACCTACAATCATCATGGAATAACCAAATGAATGTTTTATTAAGTAAGGATGAAATATCTGCTCTCTGAAATTTTCAAATTCAATGCTTTCATAGGGGAAACCCAATACAGGGATTGACACAAACACTAGTCCTCTAGCCTGATTTAAGGAAGGAGTACTAAATTTGTAAACTAATAGTCCTTTAGGCTACCAAAATTTGGATAATTTCACAGAAGGGTCTTTATTTTGGACCCGTAAATTCATGGCAGTACTAGTAAATTTGAGCATCTCCTAGTCCTTTTGCCTACCAAGGTCAGTCCCTGTAATAACAAGGGATAATTGATACAGCATTTTAGAATGGTGACATACACATTCGCATGTTTATGTCAGTTTCTTACATGTACATCTCTAATTTGATGCAGCTTTGAGACTCAAGAATTGTGTTTGAGAAACAACATCTAATATCCAAAAACAACAGCTGCATGAATATTTATCTATCAATGTACATTTAATTTTTCATACAGCACACAGTTTTTATAAGCATTCTTCCTTCCAAGAAGAGCATGATGAAAGGGAAGTAACTCATTATTTAAAAATAAAATCATCTGAATTTTAGTCAATGTGAGAAGTGGTGTAATGAAAAACAGAGACAGATGATGAACAGCCTTTTTCATACTGAACGAATTTAATTCTGTTTCATGCATTTACACCATATCCTTTCACTTTTTATTGTTCATTATATATCAGCAGATGAAGTTTAAAAAAAAAAAACAAGATGTGTTTGTGAAACACTATGCCCCCAGTAGCAGCCATGTCTATAATACAAAATTAATGCTAAAATTGCCATCACTAGAAATTAAGTGTTCTAAGCTCCATTAGATCTTTTCACATATAGAATATCAAGCCTCTTGCGATTGTAATTAACAAGCTAAAAGCAACATCTAGATTTTGGCCCCTGTGACCTTCACCTTTCACCTGACCTTAATGAAATTTGCATAATGGAGTTCAACTTTATATGATCATTACACAGGCCAAATATGAAGGTCCTATCACACCTGGTTGAAAAGATATCGCCAATGTTAAAGTTTTCAAATTTTCACTCTGTGACCTTGACCTTTGACCTGACCCACATGTTTTTGGTGGATTTGTACTAAGCTTCATTAGATCTTTTCACAAATAGAATATGAAGCCTCTAGCAATTGTAATTAATAAGCTACAGGAAAATCTAGATTTTGACCTTTTAACCTTTGTGACCTTGACCTCTGACCTGACCTAAGTGAAATTTGCATAATGCTGTTTAGTTTCATATAACCAATATACAGGCTAAATATGAAGGTCCTATTACATCTGGTTGGAAAATATAGGAAATGTTTAAGTTTTCAAATTTGCACTCAGTGACCTTGACCTTTGACCTGGCTGAATTTTTTTTGGGTGGATTTGTACTTAGCTTATAAGATCTATTCACATTTCCAATATCAAGCCTCTAGCAATTGTAATTAATGAGCTATAGCAAATTCTATATCTTGACCTTTTGACCTCTGTGACCTTGAACTTTGACCTTAGTAAAATTTGCATAATGCTGTTCAGATTCATATTACCAATATACAGGCCAAATATGAAGGTCCTATCACATCTGTTTGAAAAGATATAGGCAATGTAAAAGTTTTTGTTAAAGTTTTCAAATTTGCACTCAGTGACCTTGACCTTTAACCTTGGTATATTCGTATCAAGCTTTATTAGATCTATTCACATATATAATATCAAGCCTCATCAATATACATGTATATGGCATATCAAGCCTCTAGCAATTGTAATTAACGAGCTAAAGCAAAATCTAGATTTTGACCTTTTGACCTCTGTGACTTTGACCTTTGACCTGACCTCAGTCAAAATTTGCATAATGCAATTCAGTTTCATATGATTAATATACAGGCCAAATATGAAGGTCCAACAGTTAGCTCAACGCGAACTGATTCTCTCTCTCTTATCACGGATTTCGGTGTAACACGGTTAATTTCAGATAAATCTCCAAAATCCCTCCCAAACACCGCGAGTTTTATTGCTGTTGAGGGCAATAAAACTTATAAATGTTAATTACCTGTCTGATTGTCAAAATTAAATGATTGACAAGTTGCAAGTCAATATTTGTGACGGTTGTAGAAATTTCAGCATCCTCGCTGTTCATGCTGTTAATGACAAATCATTTTCTTGAAAATACATTTTAAGAAGTAATAATTTGATAACTGTCAGGTCCCAAAACGTTTAAAAAAGTAATTTATTTGTATTGCTGCGTAAATCTTCCAACATGTGAGACGTGAGGTTTTCACTTGTTTCGCTCAAAAACATTCCGGTCCAGACTATGGATTTAAACATTTTAGAAGAACAAAATGCGGTTATAACTGAATTTAAACCTCTAAAAATATTTAAAGATTTAACATATGTCTTGCTAACGAACATTGTTCAGTTTTTTTCATCCCTTTTAAGTAAAAGTTCCAAGATTTTCGGAAAACCCAGGTTGTAATGAATCAAGCATCACCATTAGCATGATTAGGTAAATGTCTAAAAATAGAATATGCGACAAAATATTTTTATGAACGAATTACATCTTTTTCTATGTTTCCTCTATTTTTAAAACTTTGTGGACCCTTTCTATAGTAAAAACACACGGCAATTTTATTTCCAAAAACATGTAAACTCCCTGGCGTGGATATATCAATTTGTCAGTAGAATCTGTTTGATTTTTTTCAAGTTATTTCAAAAACAAATTGACTTTTTACTTTTAATTTCTACCTTTGGAGTAAAAATATAGTTTTTATTAAAACATTATTGATGAAATGTTAATGACTTGCTAATTAACGACTGTGGTTATCTGCAAAAGATCAAAGGAACACAGGTAAATAAATTTCGCGGTGTTGGGAGGATTTTCGTTTTCAGGGCAATAAACGACATGTTAATCCATGTGATTCCTCCAAGACAACACCGAGGAATTTTCTGTGAATTTTGGTGTTTTGCAGTGTCCCACCAGGAAAATACTCGGTGTAGAGAGAGAGAGAATCAGTTCGCGTTGAGCTAACTGTACCACATGTAGTTGAAAAGATATAGGCAATGTTAAAGCTTTTGTTAAAGTTTTCAAATTTGCACTCTGTGACCTTGACCTTTGACCTGAAATGACCCAAATTTTTTTGGTGGATTTATATTAAGCTTTGTTAGATCTATTTACATATAGAATATCAAGTCTCTAGCAATTGTAATTAAAGAGCTATAGCAAAATCTAGACTTTGACCTTCTGACCTTGACCTTTGACCTGACCTTAGTGAAATTTGCATAATGGTGTTCAGCTTCACATGATCAATACATATACCAAATATGAAGTTCCTATCACATCTTTTTTAAAAGTTATAAGCTAGGTCAAAGTTGCTGACAAACAGACATACAGACAGACAGACAGTGAAAAAACAATATGCCCCCGATCTAAAGATGCGGGGGCATAAAAATCAGCGGGGTTTGTAACCATCAACAGAAAATTGCAATTTTTTAGTGAAAAGTTTCATATGTGATACCAGTAAATGACTTACTTGGAATCGTAATATTATAAACTTTTCTTTGTGGAGCGACATTGCCTTCTGGGTCCCAGCCATCTTCTGAGGTAAACACCTCTTTCATTTGAACAACCATACGGTTACCAGTATCAGAATCGACAAATATCCATGGATGTCCCACATATGTATTAACATCTACAAACTCATCTGGACGTAACGTTTTATACCTTGCCCTTTGACCTTCATAGTTTATCCATATCGTGTCCACATTATATGAAGTCTTGTTTACAAACCGTACAAAAGAACACACCATTGACGCAGATGACTTGAGACGCTTAGGATTAGTAGGATTGTCACTTGTAGCACATAAGAGTACCATAATGTGTGTAATCAAATCTTCCTGAAAAATAAATTTAACATATTGACTCTCAAAATAGCAGCTAAAGTTGATAAATTTTGTGAATTTATACATTTCATTTATTTTACATTTGATAATTACTTTTCTCTACATACATATTGTACCATTTTCACAGGGTACAAACAAATCTAAAAACATGATCCTAACATGTACAGTGATTGGATCTAAACTCTTCAATATACATGTATCTGGATGTAAGTCAATCAAGCAGAAAATATAGGTCAAAATGACTTAATTTTCCTCGATCATGACTTACCATCAGAGATGCATGCATATGCAAGGTTACATGATCCTACAATGTACCATGTATAGTGACTGAGAATGAACTCGGATGTAAACTTGAAAGCAAGTCATTCAAGCAGAAAAATAGGTTAAATCCATATTTAATACTTTATAAAAAAAAATATCAACCTATGTATCATTCACTTTAATTATATTGGAGCTTCTTTGATTTTTCAAATCCAGAGTACGGTATCATAGGAGAATTATATTGTATCAGTGAAATTTGCAGGTTTTGGTTATAAAACTGTACATAACACATGATTTAACTAAGACCATTTTATCCATCTAGGTTGTACAGATAAGTTTTTATTTCTGATGACAATCAAATTTTTACAATTAAAATAAGTTTCTAAAAAGTTGATCGCATGGCATCTTTGACTTCATCTGGTTAATTTCATTAACTGAAACATTATTGCTCATGACAACAGGAAATGATATTTTTTACTCCTATGTAAATTAGATATAGTGGGTCTCTTATCACATAAATGTGGTAAAGTCAGGATGCCAATGCAGGAGATCTCCCTCCAAAGACCAGGACATTGAAGAGTCAATGAAGGAGAGTTTTATTCTTTGATGGTTTTAAAAAGGTTAAAATGAGTACTTAATATGTAACAAATCAAACATGAACCATATACATTGTATTTATGATTCATGTGGCTAACAGTAGCCAACTACTTATCAAAGGCAATGTCGGTCCACTATATATATAAGTTCAGCCCTTTTTCCTTTCCCAATTTTATAAGTACATATTCAGTATAAAATCCAGTACAAAGGATCATTACTGATATACATTCAGACAAAACATATTAACATCAATTACACGATAGGATGGACACAAGACACATAATACAATTAGAATAGAAACTAGAGCTGTCGCCGAATGGCAACCAATAATGCCCCCGCTAATTGACCCCTGAATCAATATGGCAAGTGCAAATTTAAGCATGTGTTGACACAATACAGGTGTTGACACCGTACAAGTATGGACACAATGATATGCCTACCCTTTTTTCAAAATATATAAAGGGAAGTTCTGAGCCCGAAAATCAATTCTATTGGTGCTAGGCAATCTTCCTGTAAAGTTTTATCCATTTTGAGGCAGTTTGAATTTTCCTGCCTTTTTCCAGTTTCCATAGCAATGGCAGCCATTTTGAAAATTCTGAGACCCAAAATC
>MJUU01032834.1:30511-63905 GCA_002080025.1 Modiolus philippinarum | reverse complement strand
TGTGTTATGAATTTTATTATCGCCAAATTCTGGGATATTCAGTGTCGTTGATTTTGTCTTTCTGTCCGTTTATCATGTTTTCTCTTAACATGCAATTATTCTAAGATTTTGCATTTATGGTTTTAGTTTTTCAGTTTGGGTCGTTGTCTCTTTGACACATTTCCCGTTTCCCTTCTTTTCCTATAAACTTTGCAGATGCGCAATAAGTTTCCGATTCTTGATATTGGTCTTGCTGCAAACAGAAAGACACAAGATCGTCTTTTCGAGCAAATGGCATGCGTAACGAACTCCTATTTTTTATTCAGATTTCAGTGAATTCTGTGTAGAATTGTTGCATGTATACCGTAGATGTGCAATAAATTAAGCTTTCACAATTTTGATTCTTGTTCCATTTTAATCAAGCTTCCATTAAATGTTGAAATTTTTTAGATTTTTATATTTATTAAAGTATATATAATGAGAGCTCTAGCATATAATCTCTTAATCTTGCCAGTCATAACTCTGAATCCTAGAATTTAGAAATGTGATTCCAGTTTTAACAGTTTCCATGAAACTCTCAAAGAGCAATTACATTTTTTACTACCTCATTTGTTCCCAAAGAATCCTTTTTGAAATGGAAAGTCGAAGTTTTCTTCAATTAAATATGAAAAAGTATGAGATGCAGAAAACAATATTTGCTTTTCTTTGGGATGAATGAATTGTGATTCGCAATATAGGTATTTTTTGACAGAAAATAGTTTGCTATCTTTGCCTACTGATTGTTTTATTGCATTAAAAAAAGGGGGAAAAAAGAAAAAAAAACTGAATGCAATTAATTAGAAAATCGGTTAAAAGTGTAATACGTACTCTAACCTTTTATATGGCGTGTTTAAAGTAAGATTCTGTATATATCGTTCAATTATCACAAGAAATAATTTTCTATTGAATATCCATGGTTGTTTTTTTCATATTTTGCTACATTTCCTATTTACATGCACACTAAATGTTAAGTTTTAAACTGTTTTATTTGACATTACATTTTAATACTGAGGAAAAATAAGTAAAATATTTCAAAAATGTTCTATTTCCAAATGAAAATTTGACTTTTTTAATGAAACAAAGCTTTGAAAACTAGAAAAGTTGGATTTCTACTCTCGGCAAGACCCCTTTTACCTTCAAACTTAAACCTGGGGTAAGGCTGTCAATAGCTGAAAAGATATTAACTCCAAAAATTTCAAATCCATTTTCCCAAAAATTGCAGTTTTGTGACATACATCAGTTTAATTCTAATGCGACGACATGTTGATTATGTTGTGCTTCTGGTTTCATTTAAATGTTTTTTTTTGTTTTTTGTTTTTTTGTTTTTTTTTTGTTGCTTTATTTGTGCTGTATCCCTGCTGAAAGCTTGCTTAACTATGCTTTTTGTTTTTGTATGTATGCATGTGTGTATGTCTTAACCTTTTATGTGTTGTTTTAATCGTAAGTTTAAACCCTCCTGTGTGTTTACTATTTATGTGTCTGTATTAAGTTTTGTGTTTGATTTGTGCATACTTATTACATTTGTTTTTATTTATTTTTTTTGTGCTTTGCTAATTTCACTGATAGCTCATACAATGTAGTTTTAAAATAATATTTCAATGCATTCTTTATATTATTCTGCTTTATATGTGTCTGTTTGTGCTACCTGTATGCAAGTTTTATTTCCCATGTGTCAATGGGCGTATGACATTTGTGCCGATGTCATAAATTTCAAATTTTCATTTGCACCGATTTTATTTTTCAATTGCGCCGATTTTTTTTCATATGACACAAGTAAATTACATGTACTATTCATTACTAGAACTTTGTAATAGAAAATATATTGGTAAAACCTGGAAATAGTCGGTTTTAAAATACCGAAAGTGTATGCATGCCTTATTTGAAATATGCTTCATTTTCGGTATTTTGTTACTTTTTTCCCCGCACTTTCACAAGAAAGTTCGGGAATATTGTTTTCACCTGTCCGTCCGTCTGTCCGAAACGATTTGACGCGAACTACTCCTACAGTTTTGGAATAAAGGTTTTAATCTTGTTATAGAATTGTTGCATATTTGCTGTAGATGCGCAATAAGCATCTCGGATTTTTGACACTGGTGTGAATGCAAACAAGAGGCCCCAAGATGTCGATTTTGACACATGTTGCATTTGACGCGAACTCCTCCAACAGTTTTGAATTTAGGGATAAATTTTGTTGTAGAATTGCTGCACATAGTCTGCAGATGCGCAATAAGCTTTCGGATTTTTTTATTTTTATCTTGGTGCAAACAAGAGGCCCCAAGATGTCAATTTTGACAAAAACCAAAAGACGTGGATTTTGACACATGTGGCATGTGACGCAAACTCCTCCTACATTTAGGGATTGAATCTATATGCAGAATTGTTGCGTATAGTCTGTAGATTTGCAATAAGCTTTTGGAATTTTGGTTCCGGTTCCAACTTTGGTAAATTTCCTGAAAATGTTTAAGACACATATCTTTTGAAATTTTGGCATATTATCTTCTATTCTGACAAGAGTTTGGTAAAAAACGAAATTCTGACAACTTAGGATTCTGAAAGGTGGTTCCAATTTTGGTAAATTTTCTGAAAGTCTCAAAGACCTTGCCTTTATTGTTTTTGGAATTGTACCTAACAACCATACTTAAATTGTTGTGTAGTTTAGGACAAACATTTTCATCACTTGGATTTCAAAAATATTTGATTTGAATTTTGGTAAATTTCCTGAAAGTCTCATAGATCACTTAATTATTCTTGGAATATTCTTTATAACAACCATACTAAAATGAGGCTCTTAAATTGTTTGTGTAGTTTAGGACGCACATTTTTATCAATGGGATTTCAAAAATATTGATTGAAATCTTGGTAAATTTCCTGAAAGTCTCAAAGACCAATTCTACTTAGCAACCATATATATCCTAGGACTATTTTAGTACAAACAACGACTATCAATAGTTTTATTTAAAAAAAATTGAACAAATATGCTCAGGGTGTATAACAACTGTTTTCTATGTCAAACAGGGAGTGCGGAGATAGCTGTCGGTTCCGACAACAACTAGTTTACATATATGTTTGAAATATCAGAAGTTGAGAAATTCCAAGGTAAAAGTTAGAACTTAAAAGTTGAGAGTTTAAAAGACTTGCATCAAATAATTCTACAATACCTTGAAAATATTGGTTTAATCTGGCTATAAACTGTGATGCATGGTACTGTACCTTACGGATGCCATTGTAGTACCAATACGTCTTGTATGTACTTAGTTAAACACTTGCATTTATATTTCATTTTATCGCCCTTTGAGCTTTATTTTTCATCAGTATAGTGTAAACAAAAGAAAAATACCTGTTTTTGACACGTAGTTTACAAGTAAAAAATCGGCGCAAATGAGAGAAAAAATTGGCGAAAATGCAGAACGCCGGGGTCAATTATTTATTTGACTGCATTTAATTTTATGCTTGAACTGTGCATGTGTGCTTCAATTTAATTTATGTACTAATTTATGTGAAATTGCAAAAGATGATTGAGTGTACATCTACTCATTGTGAGTTAGATTCCATAGAAGTTGTTTAAATTTGCTTAGAAAGTTTCTGAAAAACATCAGAAGTGGTGTTTTCATTCCTACGGACGGACGGACGTACGAACGGACAGACAAGGGTGAAACAATATGGCCCCAACTCTTCGTCGAGGGGGCATCAAAGTATCATTACATGCAATTTTTCATATCAGACCTATTATCAGACCATTGTCAAAATCGTGCCTCAAGCCTATCGGCTCTCGGGCTGATATTCCGACCAAAGGCTGATGATGGGTCCGATATGAAAATTGGCATGCTATACAAAATGTAATCTATTGGATTATTCGAGTTACCTGGTGATATGGACATTTCTGTCCGTGTATGATGAAATCTTCTAATTGGAGGTATATGACTTGGCCTTTTCCATATCAACACGGCTATTATACTAGGACTCCAATATCAACCCGAGGCGTTATTGAGCCGAGGGTTGATATCTTTGGGAGTCTCGGTACGTGCTGATTTGGAAAAGGACATGCATTAATATATATGTTATTAACCTTGACTATTTATTCGGTATTTTTTGCGGCTTTAGTACAGATATTTATTAAAGGAGTAGGTGCGATAAGGGCCTTATTTGGCCTCAAAAAATAAGATTGCCTAAATTTACAATATTTTTTGTTGAAATGTTCTACGGATATGTGTGAACATCAAACGGGAAGAATACTCAAGTTTTGATGTACGATTACAGAATTTTTCAGTGTAGAAAATTGGACAAATTGCATATTTTGTCGAAAAATGACAAATTTGACCAATTTTGACCACTTTTTCTTTAGAGAAAACATACAGCGCATGCAAGAACCACAAAATTATTTATATGGGAGGTCTAACACATCTGTACTAACAAGCTGGTAAATTATCTAATTGGTTCTTAAATGCGCTCTATATTTCCGATTAGGAAAACCATTCGAAAATATGCAAAATTCCTTGTATTTCTATGAAAACGTTTCGGCAAAAAGTAGCTTAAATATGACGTCAGAACTGTACCCACTGTGACGCCATGGCTTACTAAATTTTGTATTTTTTTCTTTAGTGGGATATGAACTTTCAAACGAACATAAAAGAAAATATTCAGGTGCAACTTAAAAAATCACCGATTACCCCCTTATCGCACCTTGTCCTTACCGTCACTCTCTGTCAATTATCCGTGGTGAGCCTCAAGGATTATACCACGATGTTGTATCAACATCATATCCAAGTAATTTAATGCATCGGAGAAATGCTATGAAAGCTATCAGGTCTACAGTGTGCACGGGAGCTTATAGCTTCGAAAATATACAAAGCAGATGAAAATCTCTTTCCGGCGTATTTCATGAACACAAAGTAAACGCTGCCTTAGTGTGTTTACATCCGGTTTCGCTTTCGTTTTGACTTGACCAGGAGACATAAATGGTTTCCTTTCGAATAATAAGGTGTAAATTATCAAAACCTTTTATCACTTGCCTGTCTTTTTTCAAGTTTCAAATAAATATTGTTTGTAACGGTGAATTACATTGGAGATACACGCCACAAAATACATGTAGCAAAGTTGGCAGAATGGATGATTCAACAGTGCATGCAGCACATATTGAACAGGTGCACAACGTACCAATGGATATTATAATTCGACCAATACCATCAGTTTTAGAAGAACGGAAGGTTGAATCTTTAATGCACACCGTTCAAGTGAGTTTTACTTCTCTCGTTAACCGTGAGCTATATAATATGTCATGCGCCCAAAGAACATTATCACCTTTCAAAACTCACAAATATATGTCACTTCAGGGAATCTAAATTAGGTTACGAGTCGGTTGTGCCAGTCGTGAGCTTAGTCTACCGGCTACAATATGCTTGAAACTATTCCGTCATACTCAGTCACTCATATCAAGAGCTACACTATTTCCCTTGTTTTAATCAGTCTGGTGGATTATGAAAGCTATGATTCCACAACAAGTCTAGTAGAAGTTACGTGGACCCCAAGAAGTCCTGTTATAGTTGCTTTGGACCATAGTCGATGTTAAATGCTTATTAATTAAAGCTTGTGTTGAACTTTTGTATACGTATCGACTTTAAATAAAATTTTGCCAGTGAATTCACCTATACAGTACTCAGTACAGTTAATAAAGTTGCTTCTGAAAAGTCAACAAACTGGTGTAGTAGTACATGTATCTGCTTTTAACAAGTGCTTCGATCCGCGACCGGTGTAGTAGTACATGCAGATGCTCTGGACTTGTCCCTACACAATTCTAGCAGCTTTTCTCTATGTACTGGATGGGGTGGTTTTTTGTGGTTTTTGTTTGTTTGTTTGTTTTTGTTTATTTTTTAATTTTTTGTTTGTTTTTTTGTTTTTTTTTTTGTATTTTAGCAGCACATCACTATTTTTGTGCACATTTCAACCACATTGTACTACGTAAGAGGTACACACTGTAATGTTGGTTTCCTTATCATGAGAAATCAACCAACCCATGGTTTTAACCTTTTCCCGTCCGTATGTCGGAAATGCTGAATTATTTGTCACCCCTTTAACAACTTGCATTTTTAGCTCACCTGACCCAAAGGGTCAATGTGAGCTATTGCCATCACTTGGCGTCCGTCGTCCGTCCATTAAACTTTTCACATTTTCATCTTCTCCTCTGAAACTACTGAAGCAAATTCAACCAAACTTTACAGGAATGATGTATGGAAGGTCCTTTACAAAGATTGCTCATTTCGTTTCGATCCGACAAAAAATATGGCCGCCAGCGCGGAACTTAGGTTTAACATTGGACCCTATGGAAAAAATCACATTTTCATCTTCTGCTCTGAAACCACTGAAGCAAATTCAACCAAACTTAATAAGAATGATGTACTAAAGGTCCTTAACAATGATTGCTCATTTTGTTCCAATCCGACAAAAAACATGGCCGCCAGCACGGAACATGATTTAACATTGGACCTTATGGGAAAATCACATTTTCATCTTCTGATCTGAAACGGCTGAAGCAAATTCAACCAAACTTTACAGGAATGATGTACTAAAGATCCTTAACAATGATTGCTCATTTCCTTGTGATCTGACGAAAAACATGGCCGCCTGCGCAGAACTTAGGTTTTACATTGGACCCTATGGGAAAAATCACATTTTCATCTTCTGCTCTGAAACCACTGAAGCAAATTCAACCAAACTTTACAGGAATGGTGTACTAGAGGTCCTCAACAATGATTGCTCATTTCGTTCCGATCCGACAAAAGACATGGCCGCCATGACGGAACATGGTTTAACATTGGACCCTATGGGAAAATCACACTTTCATCTTCTGCTCTGAAACCACTGAAGCAAATTCAACCAAACTTTACAGGAATCATGTATTAAAGGTCCTCAACAAAGATTGCTAATTTCGTTCCAATCTGACAAAAAAATGGCCACCAGCACGGAACATGGTTTAACATTGGACCCTATGGGAAAATCACATTTTTATCTTCTTCTCTGAATCGGCTGAAGCAAATTCAACCAAACTTTACAGGAATGATGTATGGAAGGTCCTTTACAAAGTTTGCTCATTTGTTCCGATCCAACAAAAAACATGGCCACCAGCGCGTAACTTAGGTTTAACATTGGACCCTATGGGAAAAATCACATTTTCATCTTCTGCTCTGAAACCACTGAAGGAAATTCAACCAAACTTAACAGGAATTATGTACTAAAGGTCCTTAACAATGATTGCTCATTTCGTTCCGATCGGCCAAAAAAACATGGCCGCCAGCACGGAGCATGGTTTAACGTTGGACCTTAAGGGAAAATATCATTTTCATCTTCTGCTCTGAAATGACTGAAGCAAAGTCAACCAATCTTTACATGAATGATGTACTAAAGGTCCTTAACAAAGATTGCTAATTTCTTTCCTATCCGATAAAAAACATGACCTCCAATGCAGAATATAGTTGAACATCGTAGGGCGGTATGTGAAAACTATACTTTTCATTATCTTCTCTGCAAATTTCATTATTTTCTCTGCAAACTATTCAAGCAAATTTAACTAAACTGTGATGGAATGGTGTATAGTAGGTCCTTTGCAAAGATTACTCATTTCAATAGGATCAGACTAAAAACACTTGTATCAATGGAGAACATAGCTTAACATTAGACATCATTGGTAAAATACATCTTTTTTGGTTATGCATGTTGTCAGGTGAGGGATACAGGCTCAGTCTCTGAGCCTCTAGTTTTGTTAAACTTGATGATTTTATAACACGTATCTGTATACATAACCGTATATCGAAATGAACCTGTTTGTTTTTTCTACCCCCGCTACATAATAGTGGGGCTATACTGGTTTACCTCCGTTCGTTCGTTCGTCCGTTTGTTCGTCCGTCCGTCCGTAACCACACTTTTCTCAGCAACTACTTTACAGAATGAATTCATATTTTGGCAAAAGCTATCTTAGGATGGTGTGATATGTATATACAGATTTCAAGGTAATTGCATTACTACTTCCTGTTTACCGAAACTTCATTTTTTTCGGTAAAGCATATGGAATTTTTCGTTACATTGAAACCGTAAGAACCCTTCCAGGATTCAATTGTTGTTTTGCACAGAGCATCCTTATGGTCCAGTCTATCGTGTTGTCGAATTTCAAGGTCGAAAGCACTTCCTGTTTGCCGATATGTCACACTTTTCCATTGTTGTACAATGTATGAAATTTTGCGTCACAATTTCTTCTGAAAATGTTAGACAGATTCGATTGTTGTGCAGAGAGCTTTCGTTGAACATGTTGGTTTCTAGGATTTATATCATTGTGTCCGTGCTCTTTATTGTGTCCGTGCTTTTTATTGTGTCAACACCTGAATTGTGTCCCTACACAATTAAACTTGCACTCCAATACCACATTGATTCAGGGTTCAATGAGCGGGGGTATATTAGGCTGCCATTCGGCGCAAACTCTTGTTATACTTTATTTTCGACATCTATTTCGATCTCTCAACACGTTAAGTACTGTGAAACTTTTTAATACACAACCAACAATGACATGAATGACCAAGAAAAGAAACTAGAAACATGACCAGTGTTTCAACCGCCTATCAAATTACTTGTTATTTTTTTAATTTTATTTATTTATTTATTTATTTTTATTAAAACGAGTTGACATCCTTCCAATTCATCAGTATCGAGGGCAGGTTAATCTCTTTTATCACTCATTTCGATGTAGGTCCACAAATGGTCTTTTCTTCGTGTTAATTTTATAATAAGAGACCGAAAGCCATACCAGAAGGCTATTTGGGTAAAAATTAGTCAAAACCACTATCAACTTCCTTAAAATATATTCAGTTAGGGTGTAGATCTGGGTAAGAGTTAAACTTGTCAACCCAAACGTTTATTGTTTCTTTTTAGCCCCGGTTTATACAGAAAATCTATTCTTTTACTTTTTTTACTTTTTTTACTTTAATAATATTTTATTGCTCAAAGACAAAAGGATTGGACATAAGTTATATCAACTTATATTTGCCCTCTCCCTACAAAGTATACACATTCAATATTGACAGCAAAGCATACACACATAAAATAATACAAGTAATATATTTCAGTGAAAATACTAAAATAGAATTAACCAGATACATAACCAAGGAGGCTGACTTTCAATCATTTATATAAATGCTATATATATTGTCGAACTTTTCCAAATATGAACGAATTATATTGGTCATCATTGCCAAAGAGGAGAATTTCAATATTTTTATCACTATCATCGAGACCCGCAAATAAGGTTATTCTATCTATATTAACTAGCCAGGTGCTTTGTCATTTTCTTCTTCCCATATTGTGGTCATGGAGTTAGTAGTCTACCTGTATTGGTTTTTATTCGTATTTTTTTTACTATAGGAAAACGGGTTAGATAATGAAGGGAAGGTTTGGATAACCATGCCGCTGGCTTTTGCTAGTGCCGGTACCAAGTCCGGCTGTCTGAGTGTCTCGAGTTCATATCGTTGTTTACGTTCGTCTTTTTGTCTTCTTTGTGTTTTTCGTGTGCTTTTCCCTGGCAAATTGTAATTTTCAGCCATTGTAGATGTTTCCTGTCATTCCCTGTTTTTTTTTCACTTCAAATTTCAAACTCAGTTTTTCATCATATTAAGCCAAATGAACTGGAAGTTAAAAAAGTTCAAGAAATCAGTTAACACTATTACCACTATAAATATCTGAGTCCAAACATAACAAGATCGTTTCCCGTTTTTTTTTACTGAGCAACGATCGATTCCCGTATCTCTGGTATATGGCCTCTGCTCATTTGCTATTGTCGTGCCTGTAGATTGTACACAGACATTTTGCCAACAAAGCGAAAATGCTACTTATAACGAAGGTTGCGTTCAGCCACTGCTGCAATGATTGTCACCAAAGAAGATTTACGGTCTCCACCTCATTTGACGTAACAATAATTCGATTTCACAAAATGATAAAATATATTTCGCGTTTATGCCAACTATTCCTTAACGCGGGACTTTTTAATGGAAGTGTAACGAGTGCCAAGCATGGGGGCAGATCATGTAATAATTTCAAGAGCATCCGATGTTTTTTTTTCTTTTGGGGTGGGGGGGGGGGCACTTATAACTGCTANTGCTTTCGTTTTGTGGTTTCATTGTTCACCTTTGTTCATTTGTAATATCTTTGTCAGGTTGTTTCTACATTTTTGTTGCCTTTGTTCTCATACTTCTACAATTCTACAATGAATTAAATACTAGTATACAGTTAAACATATGATATTTGAATTATGCATAGGGATTTTCAGAAATAGGAAGAGTAGTTGAGTTCTCTTTTCAATGCCGATTCCGTACCTTTGCCAGTACATGCAGGTAGTGACATATGAATATTTATCTGTTTTTTTATTCCAGAATAATCCTGATGAAGTCCCTCCAATAGACGTTCTATGGATCCAAGGAAGACAAGGCGGCAACTATTATTATTCTTTTGGAGGTTGTCATAGATACGAGGCTTATAAGAGATTACAAAGAGAGACTATCCCTTGTAAATTATTTAAATCAACTGTAAAAGACCTACGGACGTACTTGGGAAGTTCTACACCCGATTTGTTGTGATTAAATAAAAGTTAAACCTTTTTGTTCGTACAGTTTGAAAAAATATTCAATATTACCGTGCCCCCATCCCAAATCAAACATACTTGCCACCTATAGTTTTAGGTGTTTGTCCATTTGTTGGTTTGTCTGTAAACTAAACTTTAACATTGTTTATATTTTGAATGGTAAGTGATCAGGCTTTCACATTTCACGTGTATGTTCTTGTGGTCAGACTTTCCAGTTGGTTTCATATTTTATATCTCCTGGCCTGGAGCTTAGCATATAACCTTCTCTATAAAATTTTCTAAACTTTAATATAGGCTCTTCTCCACCTGAAATACAAGTAGACAGAAAAAAGAATATTTGTGTAGCTGTCGTACATGGAGCAAAGCCTGATGGTGACTTCAAGACGAAGAACAACAAAAAGTTTTGTCCTATTGCTTGGTTTTACCATGTTTTTGTAGAGACTTTGTCTCATGTGCATTTACTCCATATCCGTTCATTGATTATGGAGAACAACGGACAATTGGTAGACATGAAAGCAATGTCTGATCAACAGCATTCCATTTAGGGTCGATTCCATAAATGTATCCCTACCTGACCTCCTGGGCAGTCTTACGGAAAAAGATGACCATACCCGTGGCTAGTATATAGTTTAGAGCACAGCTTACACTACAATTTCTGTAGTACAGGTACATGAGGCAAAACCCTTATAAATTATAAATACATTGTCAGGACCACCAATTTATTTCGCTTGTTTCTAATACAAAAGTACATGTAACACATCTGGCTCTTAAATGCATCATCTCGTTCCCAGATGGTTTGAAAGCACTGCTAGTTAAATGTACACAAATAGTTTTGCTTCTTCTGAATGCTATAAGGGGAAAAAGAAACAATTCATCCATTAGGGGTCATTCTGGACTATTTGCTTTTTATTTAGCAAAGTTTTCCTGATGGCGACGTTATGGACATTTAGAACCAAGGGGACAGGGGCCTATTCCCTGTTGTGCATGAAACAGAGTCTAAAACCCTCCAATGACGGTATAGGGGCATCCAAGGTCAAGGAAGAAAGATGACATAAGTCTGCATTGTTCCAAAAATCATTGTCACATCTGCAGACACACAAGTTGCAAAAACTGCATGGGATTTCGGTATATTGCATCTTTGCAGGACTTTGGAGATCTTCGGATGACAAGATGTATGTCGCGAACGGAGCTTAGTTTTTTACTGATATTTTCGTTTTCTTACTGATATTTTCGTTATTTGAATATTTGGACTCCGCTATTTTGTATTGTATTGTTAAGGTTAACTCCACCAATTCATATGACTCTTTTCTTCGTGCTTTAGTTAATTATGAATGACATTTTCATGAACTTTCAGCTTGTCTCGTCCAACAGAGTCATGGTCACCAATCGATCTAAATCACGGCCAATGCTATGCAAGAAAAAGTTTAAAAGAACGCCCGGATATGATTTGGAAGAACCTTACAAAATGGTAAACAAAGCTCTTTTTTGGTGTCGTGAGATGTAATGAAGCATAAATTCTAAAAATTAAGAATGTCATCATACCCTTCTGAGATTAACATATTATGAAGCAAAATAACTTTTCATTCTGTCATAAATTCGTGACTCTAGAGCATTTGGCAGTAAGAGGGGGTCAGATACTAATATTCCGGCTCTGATTGCTGTACGTTCTACATCGATTATTAGACATAAATTGAGAAGATATTTTTAAACATTATAATTAAAGGAATCGTCGGAGGGTATGATGACATTCTTAGATTTTTTAATTTGTGCTTTAAAACATAGCAAGGCACCAAAAGAGCTTTGTTTACCATTTTTCAAGGTTCCTCCAAATCATATCCGGACGTTCCACTTAACTTTTTCTGGTCATAGCATTGACTGTAATTTAGATCAACTGATGGCCGTGGGAGTCGTCGTAGTCATTCTTTACTATAAATTGTTGTGATTTGCTAATATTGTAACAAATGAGAAATGGAATAATAGTGTTACAGTGCTGTTATCTTGAAAAACAAATTTAGTGTTGTGGAAATAGGGATCTTTGCAACAATGTATAGTCGAGTAGCATAACCATAAAATGGAGGTCGTTATATAAACAAGAATGTGGCCCCAGAAAACACTTGTCCCCATATGAAATCGCTTGATTCTTCTAAACTACAAGGATATAGCTGCTGAAGGTCCGTAACTGCTTCATAAATGTTTTTGGTGCTGAGCTCATTTTTTTTTTGTTAAATTGTTTTTTGTTTTTTTTTTTTGTTAAATTGTTTTTTGTTTTTTTTTTTGTTTTTTACAAGGAAACTTGCACTGACTAGGAAAGTTGAGTTTAATCCAGAAAACACAGGTTTCCTGACAGCAATACCAGCAAAACCTGGTTTTGCAGAGAAAAATATGGAGTAATTATATATGAGACTAAGTCTCTGCAAATACATAGCAAGGCAAAGCAATGGAACGGCGCTTTTATTGTTGTTCTTCATCTTGAAGTCACCAGGAGGCCTTCAACAATGCGCTTTGCTCATACATTAATATACTCCTATATTAGAAAATAAATTGACTTCATCATTTGAATCTTATATAGGAGTTAAACAAGGGGATGCATTAACCCCAAGTTATTCAACTTGTTTATAAATGATCTACCAGATATGTTTGCATCATCCTCAAATCCAGTTTTTGTTAATAATTATAGAGTAGATTGTCTCATGTTTGCAGATGATATTGTGTTACTCTCTGAGTCAAAAGAAGGTCTACAACACAGAATTGATATGTTGAAATATTATTGTTCGGAATGGTGTTTAAATGTTAGCTTATCAAAAACCAAAGTTCTCATTTTCAACAAACCTGGCAAATTTATAAATCATCCAATATATTTTGATGAAGATTTAGTAGAATTTGTCAGTCAATATAAATATTTAGGCATTACCTTTACCAGTAGTGGAAAATTTCAAACATGTAAATTAGAACTACACAAAAAAGCTATGAAAGCATGTTTTAAACTTCAAAGTTGCTTATCTTCAACTAACCCGAGTATATCAACTTTGTTGCATCTTTATGGCCATACAGTAAAACCTAAATTGATGTATGGAAGTGAGATATTGGGAATGTTCAACACAGATTCAGCAAATTGCAAAAAAGAAAGTAATTATTTCTAATCTTAGAAAAAATATACTTTAATGATATAACAGAACAGTCACATGTTAAATTTCTGAAATATATACTTGGTGTTAATGAAAATGCTAGTAACATAGCAGTTATGTCTGAACTTGGGCGCCATCCTCTATATTCTCCAAAATCTATTTTAAAGTATTGCCATAGGTTAGAATCATTAAATGAAATACTTTTGTTTGAAGCCTATTCATGTAGCAAAATGCTGCACTCGGATAAATCAAAACATGGTATTCAAGTATTATGTTTATTATGAATGAATTAAAAATACCAAATTTACACATGAAGAATGGAAATTTAACAAATAGCTTAAAAAGACTGTTACGTGACAATTTCCTTGAATATTGGCAGGTTTAAACTAAAACTAGAAACACAAGAATCTAAAAAGGGTAAGCTTGATACTTATTTTTTAATCAAGAACTGTTTTGAACGAGAAAGGTATTTAGATCTCAAACAATTCAAATTAAGACAAGCCATATGCAAATTAAGAATCAGTGCACACCCCTTGAGAATAGAGTGCGGCAGATACAAAAATATTGAGCGTTCAGAAAGACTTTGTATATATTGTTCAAAGGGTAAAGTTGAAGATGAGCAACACATTTTAACAGCATGTAATTTATATAATAATGAAAGAAGACAATTTTTTTCCTGTTTAGAGAAACTCTGTGTTAACTTTAGTGCAATGAATGATCGTGCAAAATTTATTTGGATTTTTTTCAAATGAGAATTCTGATGTTCTGGACCTTCTTGGAACTTATATCCAAGGGAGTCTTGAGATTAGACGCCAACATTGTTGACTGTTCTATATATTGTGTATATATATATATTTCTACTGGTATTATCCCTGCTTGGCTCTGACCTGACCGTTGAAAATATCATTATATAATTATCAGTTTATTACAATCGTTAAACATATATATATATGTGTTCTCGTGTTCTTTGTCTAATTTTGTATGTATGTATGTATGTGTACCTGAAATGAATCTTAATCATTGTATGAAATGTGTATGCCCCTTATGGGACCATTAATTGGAATAAACAATCTTAATCTTAATCATACATCGCAGTAAGTTCAAGACGTCACCGGGTTTCCTCGAATTTAAGTTGTTTTCTCTTGCCATATTATATAGATGGTTCTTACTAGGATAAATTTAAATGTCACTTACTAGTATGTCAAAAGTTACCCAGGTTTTTCCCAAGATGACTACCTACCATCAGAGATTATCCTTAGTATATACTGCTAGATCTGATCTCTTCTGATAACTCAACTGATTTAGGTCAAAGAGACCCAATTTGTTGTCCCGGTGTGCAAAGTTTTATGACTATACCCTGCATCATTACCGACATACTAAGAAGTACACGTCTACGAGTCCAACGTTAGCGTGATAGTCTGAAAAAACGTGGTTCACATCTACAGTATGTATTGAAGCATTTCTGCAAATTTGGTTGAAAAGACAAAGCTGTTTAGGGGGAGTTGTGAATTATAGAGGCATAAACCTTTGACCTCAAAATGACTAAATGGCTAAAATAACAAAGTGTTACCATGAAGATCTTGAAACCATCAGCTCACATGACCCTACATTGCTCACGTGGCTACTGAGTTTAATCAAAGAGTATTATCAAAGATAGAGCAACCGTTTATCTATCAGGTGCCTGACAGATCTGGAAATAACGTCTGGTCCTTCCGCCCTACGCAGGTTTATTTTGGATAGGAAAGGCTAATATTTTCCAAAATTACATAGTCAAATATATTGAAATTTTTACTTTAGGGCAGGCTAGACTTTTGAGTGAATATCTTACCTTTAAAAGTAGAGGACCATCATTTTTATCATTTCTTTTGTGGTGAAAAAGTTGATATGATTCAAAGTATTTTTATATATTGAAATTTTAACTTTTAAAGAAGGATCACATTAAAAGGGATTAGTGTTACTTTGGTTCAAAATGGCACAGCATTTTCAAACAAGAAGATCTCATAATTGCATGGATCAGTGGTTTCAGAGAAAATATGTGAATGAATTTCCAACTAGGGTTCTATGTTAAATTATGCTCCCGGTCATCCTGGCCGTACGAATATAAAGTTCAAAATTTGAAGGGTATCGTGACCAAGTTCGGTTCCAGTGATTTCAGAGACTGAGACCTTTGAATGGAAAGATGAAATGGAATCGACAGAATGCATCATGCACATCTCCAAAATAAACTGAAGCTGTCCCGCAAGTTTAGTCGAAAGTTTCTAAGGGATTTAGAAAAGGAAATGGAGGCATACCATTAAAACTCGAATAAACTAAAATGGAGTCAAAATCTGGGAAAATAAAGAAAACAATCAAAATATAATTATGCACATTTACAGTGTATACTGAAGCCTTCCTGAAGATTTGGTTAAAAAGAACCAAGTGGTAAGGGAGAGATGAGGATAATGCTAAACCTTTGATGCAAAACGACAGCTAAAAACCCCTTTGTGCAAGCGACAACAAAAAAAACTTCCTAGCTTTTGATGATGCATGGATGGACAAGAATAAAACAATATTCTCATGATTTTTTTTGGTTACAGGAGCATAAACGGAAGTGACAAACCCCTACATTCCCCGAAGAAGGGGAAATAGCGACAAACCACTTGTAGATCTTTTTATATCACCAAAGCCTTTCTCATTCGATTTTGAGAGTTCACACATCCTCCATACATTTCTAATTCAATGCGATGGTTTATTTTTCTCGAATCCTTTCATGCCGATTTCAGTTTCTTCCTGAATACAGTAGAGAGCACGTTAAATTGCAAGAGACATCAAGACCAATGTGTACATTTCACTATTGGTGAAGTGAAATACTTTAATTTGTTGCTATTGAGAGAAAGAAATGACCTTGTACAGAAATAAATGTCATGAAATTGGGTTTAGGTAATACTAAGTATTTATAAACTAGGAACTATCAGTAGCTTAACCAAAATGTAGGAAATTCAGATGCTGAAAAGTGGACTACCATTGTAAATATTTTGCAAAATACAGACACTAAACCAAGAAACTTGCGTCAAGATCACATGACAGTTGTCAGAGTGGCATGTTTGTACCAAATGTTTCAAAAGACAAAATTTATAGAGCCAAAGCATTTTGAAATCTGCCTTGAAAGTAATCAAATGGCTTCCAAGAGCCTGTATCGCTAACCTGGACCTTGACTAACGTAGACAGTCTATGTTAAAGAGACCAAAGTTAAATTATTGTTCCAATATGCCCAGTGATCTAGGTGGAGAAGACCTTTGAAAGGTTTTCAATAGGGTCCAATGTTAAACTATGTTCCCTGCTTGCCGCCATCTTGGTTATAGCTCCTACCAGAAAAACAACCTGTTTGCAGGTGACCAACAAAGGACTATTGTGGCCGAGTTCGGTTGCAATTGGCCTAGCAGTTTCAGACAAGATCTTTGAAATGTTTACCCAAAGGGTCCAATATAACATTTTAAGCCCTGGCCACCACCTTGGATACAACAAGGAACTTTTTTTTTGCAGGCCCTGGGAGCACTGAAGGACTATTGTGGCCAAATTTGTTCCAATTGGTTAAGCAGTTTCGGAGCAGAAGATCTTTTTTCATTGGGTTCAATGTTAAACTATGTTCTCTGCTAGCTGCCAGTGCACTTTTATTTAGCAGGGACCATACAAGCACTTTTGTGACCAAGTCTGGTTCAAATTGGCTGATCAAATTCAGAGAAAAAGATATTTTTGCAAGGGACCATCTTAGGGCTACTGTTGCTAAGTGTTGTTGCAAGTGGTTCAGCAGTTTCAGAGGAAACCTTCTTTCAATCTTTGAAATATAACAGACCAGAAAAAAAATTTGCAGGACACCACCCAATGACTATTGTTGCCAAGTTTGCATCCAATTGGCTTAGCATTTTCAGAAAGATCTTTTGAATATTTTCTCATAGAGTCCAATGTTAAACAATGTTCCCCTTGGCTGCAATCTCTGATATAGCCCCAGACTTGGAAAAACACCTTTTTTGCAGGGGACCACCAAAGAACTATTGTGGCCAAGTCTTGTTTGATTAGCTTTGCAGTTTTAGAGAATGTATTTTCCCAAAGGGCCCACTGTTAAAACTATGTTCTCAATAGTGGCCATCTTAAATGCCCAGACCTGAAGAACACTTTTTTGCAGAGAACCACCTAAAGTCTATATTGGCCAAGTTTGGTCCAATTTGTCGCCATAGTTCCAGAGGATAAGATCTTTAAATGAGTTTATGACACTGAGACGGATAACGGAGGCAAAGTGATGGGGAAAGCCCATCTTGGCGTGATAAAAAGTCACTGAACCAAAGATTCCAAATGACAATAATCAGATGACCATAATATATAAATGATTAAGAGTAGAGACAGAGCAGCTTCTGAGTCGAGATAGAGCAACTTCTGAGTCGAGATAGAGCAACTTCTGAGTCGAGATAGAGCAGCTTCTGAGTCGAGATAGAGCAGCTTCTGAGTCGAGATAGAGCAGCTTCTGAGTCGATATAGAGCAACTTCTGAGTCGAGATAGAGCAACTTCTGAGTCGAGATAGAGCAACTTCTGAATCGAGATAGAGCAGCTGCTTGAAATGAAATCGAATGTATATTATCTAAAAGTACCTAACATTAAAGTTCAGGTCAAGGTTAGATTATGAAGTTACTTGGCAATGATATCTTTCAACAACTGAAGCCTTAAAGTCAATATTATAAGCTATCTGTGGACCAAAATAGATTATTTTTATTTCTAAAGTTTATTCAGAGTTGTGCTTCTATCCTGTTTCTTGCCACTTTTTAGCAGGGCAATTAAGGATACAGGAAAGATTCTTAGAATTTCTTGCATTCCACTGTCGTTGCAACTGGGATTGGCCCTTGTTTAAAGTATAGAAAGGCTTTATCACTGATAAAAGAACTTAAATAATCAAACAATTTATTTCATATACATATATGAAAACAGTCAGATTTGACAAATAAAATGTTTGAGTATAAAACTTAGTCTATCCAATATGATTCTTCATCAATTTCAATATATTCCAAAAATAATAATAACATTAAAAAGATTTCCACCTAAAAACATAAGGAAGAATGCATAACATGTAGACAAAATCTTACATTGAAATATAAGAATTACGGTCATGCAGAGACATATAAAATATACTGTGATGAGTACAGCATACAAGTGAAAACTAAATACATTTAAATGTATCTTTTCATGCATTCAACGGCAGTTCTATATTATGAAATTGTATTCCATGTATTTACATTCTGTGCAATTATGATGATGAGATGATACTGATGTCATTAAAATGTGAGTGCGCTTATTATGATGATGTCATCAATACATGAGTAACTTTTTATGATATTGTCATCATAACATGAGTAGGCTTATTATGGTGATGTAATCATTTGATAGGTTTATTTTGATGCTAGCATCATTACACAAGTAGGCTCATTATTATGATACTTTGACAACATGAAATATCCTTAATTGGCTTAATATGATGATTTCATCAAACATGAATAGGCTTATTATGATGAAGTCATCAAAACATGAATATGCTCCTTATGATGATATACTACATAAACAAAGTTTACTAGTTTCACAGCTTGGCTGTCACATTTTCATAATAATAAATATTGTTCATGTTATCTAATATGACAAAGTATACCTTTGGTGCTTAGAAGTCCGCCATGCTGGTCAACTGATAAGTTTTTGACCATAGGGTCTGCAAGTCTCATCATATAACACCAGCTGTTTTCCGCAAAATCATTTTGTCACAGGATTATGATAATAGACATGTTTGAAACGTCAAATATTTTCAATCCAAATGCGCTTTTACAATCTATGTACTCTGTATTCTAGTAAGTTCAGTATTTAGTTATTTCTAAATGTAAGGAGACCTTCAGAACCTATAAAGCAGTACAGTCACCTAACTGTTATCAACATGTATATAACCAAAAAAGCATCTAAAACTGTTAAAAGTTCTCATTACTGAATAAATTGGTCTCTTTCAGCTTTGCTGTCAGAACAGTTAAAATGCAATTATTTGTAACAAAAGAATTCAGCTAAAAAACTTCAATATCTGTTGTATTAACAATTTTTCTCTAATGATATGTCAAGTTTAAACCGGTTTCAACCCGTTAGATAAATTTTCTTTATTCAATGTATGTTGAATAAAGCCCCGTGCTATTTCCCGCCAACAGACATGATTTTGTCCAATTATGAAATAATAGGAAATACTGCCTAAAAAATAGGAAATAGGGGGGGTTAGCCCTGAGAAAACATCATTTTCTTGCTGGTTCTACAAAACTGAACAACTTTTGAAACTATTTTCTGTATCAAAAAAAATAGGAATTCCTATTTAAATAGGAAAATAATCATGTCTGCGCCAAATGCATTCGAAATACAATTCTCGGGGTTTATCATTGATCATTAGAGAAAAAGATTACACCACTTTATCCTGATTATAACCATATTTTATCCACTCTCAATAAATAAATTTTAAAATTTTAAAATGCTCGGAAAGCCTCGCAATTAAAATTTTAAAATTTAACTATCTCTAGTGGATAAAATATGGTAATGAATGGGATCTTGTGGTGTAATCTATATATTTTCATCCACCAATATTTTGTAATTTAAAATAAAACATTCATAAGACAGGTTCCATTGAGTGTTTATATAAATATTACACTTCTGTGTTATTTCATCAACACTTTAGTTTATATAACAAAGAATTTATGAAGCCTTTCATACTTTTATTTAAAATTTCAGAACAATGCATAATCACTGCATCAGTTTTTATGAGAAGAAAATCCTGAATCAAAGTCAATTGCTTTCAAAGAATATTAATAATATCTTTGACCCCTTTGACAGCAGCAAAATTAGAAAGTAGATATTTCTCTTCAAAAACTTAAAATTTTGTAGAAACAAAATCAGCACTATTAAATTCGGATAACAGAATGTATTTTGAATGAATTAATATGGTTAATATTTTTTTTAGTTTTGGCTGACAAATCTTCAACTTGCATGAAAGCCTTGAAATAAAATGTGATTTCAAACAGATCTTTTCAGAGGTTAAAATGTCTTCTTTTTCCACACTCTGTGTACTTCTATATAGATATGTTAATCTAAACCCTGCACAACCATTCAGACAAAAAACAATAGTCCTGGAATTATATTGTAATTTGGACAAGTGTATCTTCCCATTTGAAATTTTAAATGAAATGAGCCATTTATGATACCATATTCCTTGTATTAGGTGCCCCTGCTGCAAAAGCGCCCCAACCCTTATTTTCATTTGAAAACCTTAAGCGCCCCCTGAAATTCCAAAAAGAAACCGCTTTATTTCATACAATTCCCATCATTGATTTGTTTGTAACAATTGTGCATGTGTATGCATCTGAGTTTCCGGTTGTAAAGAATTGAGTTATCATGTTTTTCTTTTGCCTTTTGGTACAAACAACTGATCTGCCTTATTATTTTCTTCTGTTTGTCAAAAATTTGGATAGTCGAAGCATTTTTACATTGATTACATTGTGTACTTATGAAAGATCAAAGAATTTCATTCCAAGAGCTTCCTTTTGGAACAGGGTTTTTGTCCAACTTTATGAGCAACCCTCTCATTAAGTTTTCTCTAAGCACCCTGTGCACTTAATACCAGGAATAGGAATTCTAAGTATCACCAGCTGTTATCTGTGGAATTTCTCATTAACAGAATTCAATATTTTTTACAGTGACAGTTGCTGAAACCCTCACCAAAAAACCTCTGAAGACAAACAAAAATAAAATTGGATACAATATAACAATCTATCATGGAGGGGATATTAAAACAAAGGAGTGTGAAACTGACTTCATGTCCATATACCATTGCATTTGATAGGAGGTAATCATTTGACCACAGGACATACAGTGGCAAAGCCAGGAGTCTGGGGAAGGGTGGGTCAGAAGTGTACATGTCCTGACCCCCCTCAGGATGGGAAATATTTAAAATTCCTCGGTTTTTTGTTTTTTTTTAATTGGGTTCCGCAACCAAACCCCCCTACCCCTCCCCTTATGGAAAAATTATGGGTCGTGCCCCCTTAGCAGAAAGTCTGAATCTGCCACCGCCCTATGTAAGTCTTGGGGAAGGAGTTTCAATACCCTTTTCTGCAGAAATGAAGGGGATTAAATACCCTTTCTCAGCAGGAATGTTGGTATAATTCATTCATCAGTGTCATAAAAACAGTAAGAAACAATTCCAAAATACAAGTCCTACTTATTGCAATCTAAAACTAATTTCAACGACAAAAAAATGAAATGATTTATGAATTTTACAGTACTGTATATACATAATGAGCACATACTGTTTTTGCACAAACCTGAAAACAAAAGCTATACTACTGCAAATATAGCTGAACATATTATCACATTTTATAACAATACAGTTTAACAACATTATATTTGTATTAAAACATGTTTCATTAAAAAAGACTCATTAGTTTTTAATGAACTAAAATAGATCTATGATCTATTTTTTATTATTTGACTTAAAATATTCATTAGATTTTGGAAATCTATTAGGTACAAAGTCTGTGTCTGTTTGTAGTCTTTCTAAAATAGAGTTTCTCATCTGTTCATCATATTCAGTTAATATCCCAGTATCTTCTTCAGCTTCTTTCATTAAATTTTCAACACTACTTATGGGCTCCACGCCGGCAGCTGATACTGCTCGTCTTATTGACTGTGAAATATTTTCTCCTCGATTAGAAGATTCAACTGGTCCATTTAACTGAAAAAAAAAATGAATTTATTTTCTTACAAATTATCTTTATTATTGCTTCTTTAATCTTACTGCTTACAGTTGACTTGTAGTCATTAAGAGAGCTTTTATCATGTTTTGTTGTTTTTTGTATTTTTCTTTAGACATAACATAAACTTATACCTCATGTCTCATTTTATTCAATGTGATACAATTCATTTCAAAACTTTATACTATCGATGACCTCATTGGAAGAATATCTTTTTATAAAATAGCATGTACGTTCTTAGAAAAATATGTAAACAATAACATGTGATTTTCTTTTTTCAGAACATGATTTTACTAAAGCAAATGAAACAAGCTGAAGTTGACAAAATCAGTCTGAAGAGAAAATAAATCAAATGTTAAACTCAGGAAGTAAATGGTGAAAAAAACCATGTCTTGTGTTCAAAATGACTTGTTTTGCTGGCTTGCCTTGATTAAAAGCATTAATAAACCTTCCTAAATTTTGCTGGCATACATTGATCATAAGAATCACTAAATGCTGTCCCTAAGCTTTTTATGGTTGACCAGCATGCCTCGATAAAAAGCATCACTATATGGTAATATTTTGCATCACTTAATGGTGACCCTAACCCTTTTATGTTTGGCTGGCATGCCCTGATTATAAGGATCACTAAATGGTGTCCCTAACCTTTTTATGTTTGGCTGACATACCTTAATAATAATAAGCATCACTAAATGGTGTCCCTTACCTTTCTACGTATGGCTGGCATGCCTTGATTTTAAGCATTAGTAAATGATGTCCCTTAACTTTCTTCGTTTGGCTGGCATACCTTAATTAATGCTGTCCCTTACCTTTCAACATTTGGCTGGCATGCCTTGATTATAAGCATCACTAAATTGTGTCCTTTACCTTTCTACTTTTAACTGGCATGCCTTGAATATATATATCACTAAATTGAGTCCCTTACCTTTCTTCATTTGGCTAGCATGCCTTGATTACAAGCATCATTAAATTGAGTCCCTTACCTTTCTACGTTTGGCTGGCATGCCTTGATTAATGCTGTCCCTTACCTTTCTTCGTTTGGCTGGCATGCCTTGATTATAAGCATCACTAAATGGAGGTTGATGTTTCTGCTGTTTCTGTTTCTGAATATCACCATTTATTATTGGTACCCATTCCTGAAAATTTAAATTAAAACACTAAATTTTTATCAACAATGTACATGTTATTTAAACATGTCTTGAACTTATTGTTAAGTATGAGCAAAGCTCATTGCTGACAGCCTTATGGTGACTTCAAGATGAAGAACAACAATAAAAGTGTTGTTCAATTGCTTGATTTTATCATGTATTTGTGGAGACTTTCATACATTGGCATTTACTCCATATCCCTTCCTTGATTATACCAGGTTTTCAAAATGAGTAAGTGGAAAATTTAATGTGGCCAGGGTCTGGGGGACTGTCAGGGTTCAGGGCAGAGCCCTATGAAGGTTCATAGGACAGAGCCCCCAAAAGCTCTTGGATTGTAAATTTTTAACTGTAAATTAGGAAGGGCCATAATAATTTCGATAGCAAAGGCTACAATATCTCTATGACAGTCACTTTTTCTTAGCATCAGATGTAGCTAATTCATGTCAATTGTACATACTGGTATCAAAGGTCTGCTACAAAAAAATGTCAATCAGACTAGTTTTTTCAAAGTTATGACCAATGTCAAGTATAAGTCAGCATAATCACTTTTGACACAATCTCATTATTAGACAGTTTGTTCATTGATTTATTTTGACTTGTCATTACAAAGTTCAAGGTCAAAGTCTTCAAGGTCATCATGATGTTTTAAATAAGCACTCAATTTATTACAAGGGTGTTAAATTCTTATATGTAATAATGAGTAATGACAGCTTTTAATCACCACTAAGACTTAAATAGAAAGCTCAAGGTTGTATCTAATTCAAGAAAGATCAAGGTAAGATGAAGGTAAAAAGGTTCTTTCAGAACATGACCATTTAAGAACCAAACCCTTTTCCAACAAAAATATGTTCATGTATACATGTACTGTAATTTACATGTAATCCATATAAACCTACAACACACTCATGAATCTATGTAAACAATTTCCAGATGTCCTAGACATGATAGTGCATTCTGCACTGTGGGTTCCCATTTGTATTATCATGACATACATAACCTTTGCATAAATTTTGCATTTTTCTAGCTGCATCTTTATTTTGTTTCAGATCAATGTGCCCTATATCTATCTGTATATTACACAAAAATACTTATTACTTCTCTTTGTAGTGATAACAAATCCGAACCTACTTCAGGTATTTCTTTTTGCCAAGTATATTACTCAAAAATACTTATTACTTCTCTTTGTAGTGATAACAAATCTGAACCTACTTCAGGTATTTCTTTTTGCCATGATGTATCCCTTTCAGAGGCCCCTGCTGAACTTGTAGATGGCGTCCCACCTGTGGCCCCATTTACCACTGGCTCCTCTACCATTGCTGCACCATTCTGTAATGTTAAACTGACTGGTTCCCTTACAACATTTGCAGCCCCACTAGGGGATGGTTTGTTCTCATTTTTGGATTCTAACTCCATTGACTGCAAGAAAGCAGACAAGTCACAGATAAAATATTATTGAAATCTGACACAGTGTTCAGGCAATACACCTTACACAACTTCTAATTTTCAGATTCACCAGCTGTTGTTTTGTGACAGAATATAAGTTCCACCATAATATTTGTTCAAATGGACTAAATATTACATAAGACAGTATATATGAAGCAGTTAAATAAACATTTTTGTATGAAAATAACAATTTTTTCTTAAAATATTGTATTATTTTGCAAATGTGGGAGACTTTTTCTCTTTGTGGGAGATTTTGGTCTCCAACGAGGGAGCACCTTCTCAAGTGTGAGATTTGATGAGTTCGTGGGAGTCTCCCTCGCAATGTGGGAGGGTTAACAGGTATGGTGTTCAAAAGTGATCTGGTAAATTCTGATAACAGAGCTGGGATATGGTCTATTGTTCTTGTTTTTTCTAATCTATACAATCTTTCAAGTTTTAATAGAAGTAGTTTTTTTTTAAACAATTATGAAACCTTTTGAGTAGGGTAAAGATTACATGATATGTGGGTTTGGAAACTCATTTTTTTTTTTGTGATACACTGTACATGGTTCCTTTTTGGTATTGCTCTACAATAATGAATTTAGTTCAAACTATAGATTTCAGGTGGATACCATTGTAATTTACAATTAAAAGTGCAATCAGATGTGTTGGAATGACATGATTTAAATTTAAAGGCAAATTACAACTAGAAGTGTGTTTTTCAATCAACCCTATAAAGTTTGGTTGAAATCTGATGGAGAATGGGCATTCACACACATGAAAGACGGGCGGACAGACAACAGATGAAAAAGACAAAAATATGTCACCCCCTTAAAATGGGGGTGGGGGGGGGGATGGAGACTTAACTACAACAAACCTAAACATGCAGAAACTCAAACTCCATCAAGGTAAACTCGCATACCAAATATCAGGTAAATACCTAAGGGGTATTTGTTCTTGATCAAGAAAACTGAAATTTTTAAGTCCAGAAAGCAATTTCTTAGAAATGGGCATCAATTTTTAAAAATGCATAAAGTCGCTGAACCATGAAATTGTGTCAAGGATACATGACAGGTGCCAGACTGTAAAATATGGTGTGTCTATGCATTAGAATGACTGAGAAATTGACTTGAATGTGTAACTCTATCATTAAATTTACAAATTTTAGAACTGTGCAAATGAGGTCAAGGTCAAGTAACAGATTCCAATGTACCAACTAAGATACATCAATACACTAAATATAATAATACATGCACTACGAAAGGGAATTGAATGTGATACTATGTCACACTTCCTATGAAGTCACTGAAGGTAAATGTCATCTGAAACCTTAATTAACTGAGTTCAAAACATGTTGTACATACATGTAAGTGATAATTTATTAAGTTATTTAAATATGAAGAAAGTTTATGCTGAGTCTTTAGGTTATGCCAGGTAAAAAGTTGAATGGAAACAAAAGCATTGAGAAACATGCATAAAATGTGTTTGGAAAAGCCTTATGTCATCTACAATACAAGTATTTCTGATCATACCTGTGGGGAATCCAAAGCTGATGCACCTGGTGATGAAACAACTGGACTGGTTTCCATTGGAGTTTCTGTACTGGTATCTTTTTTCTTTACAATGTAATGTGCTACTTGTTCTGGAGTGACAGTTATTGTTGGCACAAATGTATTAAGCTGTTGTGTAGCTACACTACCCATCCACTGTTGTATTAATGGATTAACTCCACTTGTTACCGTTGCCTACAAAAAATGGGTGAATTGTAAACTAGTTTATTTTTTTCCTGCATATGAATCAAAAAATTATTTCCTAAGTAAGAATTAAATCACTTTGAGCATTTAGTAATCTAAGGATATTGTAATTCTTGGGTCATGAAAACTCCTAACAATGTATACAATGTAGTTTTACTTAACAAAGCACACTTGATACTACATTGTAAAATATTCTTAGGTCTACTCTACCATGTATCATTAATTGAAATAGTTTAAACTAGAGGTGACTATAGCAAAGCCACAAAAAGATACCCTTTACATACCCAAATTTCCTAAAAATAAAGGAAAAGTCAAATTATCTCCCCTTCATAGTGTCCGATAATAATTATATTTCTTCATGCACATCTTTATATTGTGTCCTTTCTTTGTGTAAAGTTTCATCATAATTCTTTGAGTTTAAGGGGATTGCACCTACCAGGTATTATTTGAAGAGGGATTCAATGAAAAGTAAGTCTATTGATCTTTCCTTCATGGTGTAGGACAAAATTCAATTGCTTCATGCATATATGCTTATCAAGCCCTTCCTTTCAGACAAATTCATCTAGTGATTTGTGAGAAATTGTGCTCACAAGGTAATCCTTGCACAAAGAATCAATAACATTTCAAATGATCTCCCCTCTATGGTGTCCAACGATATTTGTATTCCTTCATGCACATCTGCATAAAGTGCCCTTCCTTCGTCATGTTTGTGTAAATTTTCATCAAAATCCTACATGTGATTTAATGAGGAGTTGCATTTGTTAGTTCAGTGTTGACAAACATACAGAGTGATCCTTATAAACCACAAAATTTCTTTGAGTTTAAGGGGATTGCACCTACCAGGTAATATTTGAAGAGGGAATCAATGAAAAGTAAGTCTGATTATCTTTCCTTCATGGTGTAGGACAAAAATTCTTTTCCTTCATGCATATCTGCATATCAAGTCCTACCTTTGTGTCAAGTTTCAGACAAATTCTTCCGGTGATTTGAGAGAAACTGTGCTCAAGGTAATCTTTGCACAAGGAATCAATAAAATTATAAATTATCTCCACTCTGTGGTGTCAAACAATATTTGTATTCTTTCATGCACATCTGCATAAAGTGTCCTTCATTGTAATGTTTGCATAAAGTTTCATCAAAATCCTACATGTGATCTAATGGGAGTTGCATTTGTTAGTTCAGTGTTGACAAACATACAGAGTGATCCCTTTAAACCCCAACATTTTCGTTTGCAGAGGGTATAAAATCTAAACTAACTTTCTATCTCTCAATCTTTAGGATTGCCATTCATCTACTCGAACAAAATGTTTTGAAATTTAATATTAGCATTGTACTTACCAATCTGTTTTGTATTAATCTGTCTAAAGCTGGTCTGCCACCAACTAAACAGTGCTGTGTTAATACAATCACCTCAGATATAGCTTGTCGTAGTCTCTCATATAACTGTCTACCAAACTGTGTGTTACTGCCTGAAGTTATTATATATTATCATCTGCTAAAGATCTAACATAGTGAGTTAGGCTACAAGTAGAAATCTATTATACGGTAAGGCGAAGCCGCACCGTATAATAGATTTCTACTTGTAGCCTAAATCACAATGTTAGCTCTTTTGCCAATGATAATTTGTTTGTCTTCTGTGTACAGTTTCCAAAAGTATTTTGTTCCATTAAAGATTATATCACAGTATAATGTGTCACACATATAAAATAATCTCTGTATTTGTAAGCGTGCTAAAAATAGCCATTTATTGATTTTATGTAAAGATTGNGCTGCAAGTAGAAATCTATTATACGGTAAGGCGAAGCCGCACCGTATAATAGATTTCTACTTGTAGCCTAAATCACAATGTTAGCTCTTTTGCCGATGATAATTTGTTTGTCTTCTGTGTACAAAAGTATTTTGTTCCATTAAAGATTATATCACAGTATAATGTGTCACACATATAAAAAAATCTCTGTATTTGTAAGCGTGCTAAAAATAGCCATTTATTGATTTTATGTAAAGATTGACAAGGTGCTACACAAATGCATAGGAGAAATATAATGTCGTTTTACAACGAACAAGAATTTAAAAATTGCCCGTGCACTTTTTTGTCACGAAAAATGAGGAATAATGATCCTCCAGCACGACTGCATGTTAAATAAAAATCGGCAAACACGTTGCACGAAAATAACCCTGTGCAAGCCTCAAATAACCCATGTGGTTGTGTTGTTTTACTCGTCAACAAAGCAGTATAATAACTTTTCGTGCGGAAACACTGTAGTTTGTAAGAATTGTATGAACCAATCACCGTTTACTAAAACCTCTACGCAGAAGACAAAATGAATTATAATAATCTTAACCATTCAAAAACGTTCAGAACAATGATGATCCCATAATGCTGTTGCATTTCTGAATGGGTCTATTCTAAAACATTTCCTGCTAAAACATGAAGTCTGAGGATTCTGGGTAATTTTTTTCAAAATTTAATGAGATCTAAAGACCTTATATTGGTGTACAAACAGTAGATTTTCATCTACAGACATTGCATTATCTAATAAACTCAATATCATTATAATACATTGTATTTTTGGTTACACTCTACATTACCTTTTTAGAAGGTGAATTCAGTAATTGAAGATAAGTTGAGAAAAGCTTCCACCATAAGTTGCTTATATGGTTGATTGATTGATTGTCAATTAATATGAATTTACAATGTAAAATAATTTCGACCAGTCCCATATCAGTAAGGGAAGACAGTACTTACTATCAGATTGCATTATCATACGTATTGTAGATATCAACTGTACTCTGCTGATGTTGGATAATGTCGCTCTAAAATCTATTCCATCTTTAATCTCAGAAACCTCCTGCAAAATAAGTTAGACCTTAAATTATTACCTTTATTTTGACCTTAAACCTGCAATCTGTTCTCGACATGCACGAAAAGTTACCCAGGGTCCATAAAAAGAGTCCAATTGCATGCTTGCTCTGTTGAAAAGATAAATGCTAACATACCCTCTTTCTAAAAAAACTCACATGAACATGTAACCCGAATAATTCCAGCCCTCTCTGTATCTGATTCTCTCAACTTTCGAAGGCCTGAATTCCCTATGATCATTGGACCTGTTAGCCCCACTCACCGAGTGGGAACCAATCAAAGTTCATCTTTCATCTGAGACTGTGCAAATGCAACTTCTGTTGTCAACAATTGTAAACAAATAAACGAATGGCAAGAAAATTTGAGAATATGCATAACTTTCTTGCAAAAAAGAGTGATTGTAAGGAACGAATACCCAATGGCCGGACTTTTAGGATTAGTAACAAGTATTCCTGCAATGAAAACAAAAACTTTGGTTTCAAAGCTCAGACAATCAATGTTCTCTTTTCACCCATATTTTGCAAAATTACCCATGATGCACTGTGATGCTGATGCATTTCAGTAGCCAATGCATTCAGGCGTTAAAGGGGTGATCGAAGTGAAACATAGTATAACAACTGGATTATTCGGTTTAATGAACATAATGCTCAAAATTTTTATCTTCTATTATAAACTGTAGAGAGGGTCAAATTACATGCCTGCGCCATTGAATAGATAAATGCTAACATACTCTCTTTCTGAAAACTCATATGAACTTGTTGCTCAAAATTTTTATCTATTTTTGAAACAATTAATTTGTACTACAGATTATTAGTTTAACATGAGGGTACACAAATTGCCCTAAATGTTCATGTTTTTACGACACAAATATTAAACACTGCAAACCAACTTTATAAATTTACGATTTATTTATTGATTGGACCATACCTTTACTTTATGCACAATTACAAAAATTCTGGTTCGAAGCTCCTTAGAATAATTCTTAATGTAAACTTTCCTTAAAATGCACAGTAAATTTGCTTCAAGGAGTACCCGAATTGCACCAGTGTAAGAAAATGGGATTTTGTTGCTTCATTTTGTTTTTTTGTATGTTTTGTTTTTTTTTGTTTTAACATGATTCAATATGGAGTTATGTATTGCAAGTGTTTAGAACTTAAAATTTACAATCCCACCTTTCTCATATTGGTGCAATTTGGGTGCCCTATGCAATTTGGTTACTCCGACGTTAAATTTGTAATGTACCAACTGAACAACTTTTAATTCGATGTAAACAAGAGACACTGTGTCAGAAAGTTTCGAGTATTAAACCAGTATGGAGACACTGATAATATTTGTTGGTCAAATCAAAGGACAAAATGCACAAAACTAACCTCTGCACTCCTAAGTTCATCTTGCATATTTTCAACCAGTCTTTCCACACCAGCTTCAATATTTTCTAGGGTAGGTTCCCCATCATTTAATAATCTGCCTCGCAAAAAATCTCTAAGATGTGGTCGTATTCGATTCAGTGGCTGATGATTACCATCAAATACTTGCATCAGATCAGGTAATGACATATGTCTGGATGCACAGTTAAATAGTTCATGGACAAAATTATCTAAAAATAAAATAAATTACATCTTTTATCAAACACTTTTAACCCTTACTACGCTATATATAATATTACTTAACTGATTGCTGCTGCTGCATTCTTTTGTTCTTTTCTAATGATAATTATATATTTTTTTCAAACTGATGTAACTTTTTTATTTTTTAAGTTACAAAAAAATTCTGTATATATATAAGTTGTTCAGTAAAATCCAATCTTTGTAAATATTTGCTCTATTTTTTTATATTTTGAAATATGTTACCTGTAAATACAGGTAAAAGTCAGGTAAAAGGTAATTTTTTTGTACACTCAATTTGAAGACTTCTATTTGTATCATTTTGAATGTAAACATGGTTTTTGATAGTTTTATGTAAGCATCTGTGAATATGCCATGATAATAATTGTTTTTTTAGAATATTTTTTACAGGTGAACACAGGTGTACACAGGTAAAGCTCGTTAATAAAATAAATGGTTTTAAAAACATGTGTTTGTTGTTTTCTGTGTTTCACTATGCTTTATATGGTTCTATTCATCAAAATAAAGTTTAAAATGAGAAAATGAAATTGTATTCGGGTAAATTTGTAATTTACAATTATTCAGGTGAAAATCTCAGGTAAGTTTTTTGTCTATTCTGAATCTGAACTGGAATCGGAAGATTGAGAACTTTCCCCACGGAAATGTTTTTTGGAGTGGTAAGCTTTGAAACAGTCTGGAACACAGAGAGGAATGTTACAGTCTGGACAATAGAATGAAGTTTGCTTCCTCTTGAAACCATCCCTTTTGTCCTTTGTCACATTACCTGCCTTACAATCTCGCAAGGGACGTAACCGCTTGGCACCTTCTTGAGATGGAATATATGCTGGAAAGTGCCTGCCCACAAGTCTATCAATAGGTTCACTTTTTCTTCCTTTATTTGCTTGGGGATGGGGGGCATTGTTAGCTGAATTTATAAGACCTTTTGCAAGTTCTTGTCTAAATGTTTGATGTATCCTGCGTTTAATCGGATTTCCATACTTTCGGTATAATATGTACGCATTGACCAAAAGTAAATTGAAAAGATGGAAAAACATTTGATGCTCTTCCGTAACACATCATAATACTGACATATCTGATCATTCATGTCCACACCTCCCATGTATTTGCAGTAATCTATAATCAAATTTGGTTTAACAACAGGCTCATTGTTTTTGTTCATACGGTCGGTCACAAGTTTTGCTTCATGAAAGGTAGAAATCATGTGAACATCTCTCTTGTCATGAAATTTTATTGCAAGTAAATTATCCTTCCTTCTGAAAATACCATCACCCTGCTTCAACCTTTTCACAGACTTGAATGCTTGTGAATGTTTTTACGGTTAGTGTGAACAGTTCCACATGCATACGTATTCAGTTAATCTAACTCCTGAAATAATTCCAGACTTGAATAGTAATTATCCATGAATACTTTGTATCCTTTCATCAAGAGTCCACAAAAGGAAAGTAATCCAATGACAAGCTGTGTTGTGTGATTCAATTCCTCAGTAGGACCAAGTGGAACAACTGCGAAGGATGTCAGCATCATAAATGTCAAATCTGACACAATAACCGGATTTAGCCTGACAAACTTGATATAGTTTTATCCCAAATTTATTCAGCTTCAATGGATTGTAAACCTTAAACTTAACACGTCCTTTGAAGGGACAAGTGCCTTCATCAAAGCTCAAATGTTCATCAGGGGTATAAATATCAAAAGTTTCTCTCATCATTGAAACGAATGGACGAACTTTGTATAGACGGTCGTTGTCAGGGGCTAAATTGTAATCAACCAAATGCAAATTTGACAAAATAGCCAAAAATCTATCCTTGGCCATCATTTTTCCAAATAAAGGTGTAGCAATAATGTCATCTTTAGACCAATAAGCATCTAAATCCCCTTTTCTGGTCAAACCCATGGTTATTATCAAAGAGAAAAAGACTTTCATTTCATCCACTGACACCGGCCGCCATTTTTGTAATCGAGATTTTTCTTTCAATTGTTCATTTTCCTTCCGATTTTCAGCATATAAATTCGTTTGTTCAACTATCAGACCCCACATTT
>MJUU01032834.1:14685-30344 GCA_002080025.1 Modiolus philippinarum | reverse complement strand
GGATATTTATGTCTTTATCTGACTGTTCAAAGTCTATTTCATTTAATATTTCCATGCCCTCAAGTAAATCTTCAGGACCAAAGCCCTCAAAATCACTTTCACCGTCCGATTCTTCGAAAATAGGTAAGATTTCGTCATCACTATCTTCGCGATTTTCATGGCGTCCTGCCATTTTTTTCTGGAATTTTCCAAACATGTCTATGTCAATTTACTGGATAATTTCCTAGGTTACAAGCGCAAACGAGACCTAAACTATATTTACATTCGGAAATCTTGGTCTTTTCCATAGACCAAGTGAAAATATTGCAATGCAATCGATCAAAATTAAAAGTGTACACAAACGACAAATGTCGCGATAAGTGGTCGGGAACAGAAACGTTGGCACGGCTTATGTTGCGTTTAGCGATGTAAGGGTTAAAAGAAAAATACTTGTTTCTCAAGCCCTGCCTGTGTCTGCCAAAAAGTAGCAGCATCAAACTTTGCCACATGAGCTAAAATATTCACTAATATAATGCATAATCATATTAAAACTACATTTCAAACATCTGAATTTAAAGAGGTACTCGGATATTCATAACCATAAGAGAAGCTGTTGCAATTATTCAATATTGTAACTGATCATGAGGGCCTCAGGGAATATTAGTTTGTAATAACTGTGTAACCCTCATTAAATAAAGATTTTATTATTATTATTATTATTAATAGGCCAATATTCCAGGTTTAATAACGGCATAATGAATGATGAATATCACAAAATTACCAACCAGAATTGTCAAGTGCCAAAATAAAAAGGGGACAAAAACAAAGCATGTTAAAAAGAGGAAATATTGTCACCTGCAATGATTATGACTTGGTACAATAGAAACCGTGGGTTAATCCAGTTTAATCCACCACATTTCTTGGACTTTTTGAGTTAAATACACTACCTGTATCACCAGAATTGTAATCCTGTCCTACTGACGATAGGAAATCAGCTATTGTTTGACTTGGAGGTTGTCCCATTGCTGTCTGTGAAACAATACTCCCTATACCTGACACCAGTCGTGTGAAGGCTTCATCCGTCATCACTTGTGGTTGTGACGATGAACTTGTAGGCGTACTTGTCGTGCTTGATGCAGATGACGTTGTTCTTTGTTGCTGCAATATTAAATTAAAATTAAATTGTTTATATACACCCTTAGTAAGCCGAGTTTTGGGCAAATAGTTCAGGTAAGCATAGTTCGGGTATAATTGGGTAAGTCAAGTTAAATCATGTTTAAGCTGGTTGAGAAAAAAATGTAATTCTAATATGAGAACAATGGAAACCATGACGACCAGCCATATGAAATTCTCCAATATCAGTATGAGCGATGCCACAACAGTCTTTACGCTGAAACAGACGACATCAAAATATGGTTTGTGCACAAAAACGTCAGTAAATCTTATGTAATGGCTGTCATTACCGTGTACACTATAAGTCCGTCCAGATTATTAAATGTCACATCAAAATCGAAATAATTCATGTTCGCCAGTGGTTTGTGGTCGATTTACATGTGGGTGTCCATTATTTTCGTTTATTTTACCCCTCCCTCCGCTGTGCAACGCTCTAGGTAAAATATTAACGAAAATAATGGCCACCCATATGTAAAGCTCCAACAAATCACCGGCACCCATGAATTATTTCTTAAACAAATTTTTAATTGAAGTAACATGGGATAATGTTTTGTCCTGGTTCTGAGTAATTATTGTTTAATCTCAAATTTTCATATTTGAAAATTTACCTTTACCTAAACATTTCTCAGCTCACTACATGTACTAGGGGTGATGTATGCATCATGAATCCATACATTGTTTTAATTGACACTAATATTGCATTACCATACTTGTTTTACCTTGTTTTCAAAAGGCAAACTTCTAAAAATATAGCTATAAAATACTTCAGGGGGTGCCTCAATGCAGTACATTGAAATGTGTTGGCACATCTTACTTTTCTTGAGTATTTGTAAAGATTATTCATTTTGATCATTGGAGGAAAAAAGAAGTTTGGTCAAATTTATGTCTTATACTATAACTAATCCAAGATTCTGATTATCACAAAATATTCAATGAATGATTGAACAACACAGTAATTCACGAACAAGTGCAGAGCTTGAGTGAATTAACATGTTTTTCGATCACGAGTTAAATACATGTATTTTCAATACTCAGAATCTAAAATTAGTTATTGTTTTTCTATTATATAGATTATTTCTTGCATATTTAATATGAAAAAGAAAGGAAATGGGGTAAATGTCAAGGAGACAACATCCCATCTCCAGGTTAAAACTACCCAAAACAAAGCATCTAATGGTTTATTTAAGATTCTTTTCATGAACTATGTTTTTGATGTTAATCCGCTGAGATGTTTACCTAGCAACAATATTGACAATGACAATGTCTATTGTGACATCACTTCCTAGAGTGGAATTATGAAAAATAATTTCACAGTCAATTACCACTTTTATTTTATTGAGAAATTTCAATCTTTCATCGTCCTCAATGTAATAAAAGACAAAAAAGAAATTCTCAAATACATACTGTATTTGCAGTCTGTAAAAAGTCTCTAAGCATTGTAGCATAATTAGGCTGGCCCACTGGTGTTGACTGTGGCTGTTGAGGACGTGCTCCAGTAGGTCTAGGCGGAAGTGGAAATTGTGGTCCTGGTCTTGGTGGAATGCCAAACGAAGATGAAAACAATGGCTGTCCATTCTGCATTCCCTGTACCTGTATACCAATAACACCTGGCATCTGTGATGAGGCTTCATGCAACATCTGTAAATGTAAAATAAATGAATCATAACCATTGATGTACTTCATGTAATTACTGTGAAAATGCATGCACAATTATTTGTGGGGTTCAATTTTTGTGGATTATGTTGTTTGCTTAAACTATGAAATTAGTTTACCAACAAAATGCATTTTTTCCCTAGTATTATAATGGATCTAATGTGAAACCATAAATCTAAGTGTGCATGAAACAGTGCTATTTATGAAAACCATGAAGATTTGGTAACCACAAATAAAACAATTTCCTCAATACAATATTGCTCCTATTAAGCACCCAGGGTGGATAGAAAATTTGGAAAGGGGAAGCTTATAGAGTGGGACAAAAACCGTGTTCCAAAACAAAGCTCTTGTAACGAAATTCTTCGATCTTTCATAATTGCACAGTGTAAACAATGTAAAATACTTCAACTATCCAAATCTTTGACAAACAGAAGAAAATGATAAGGGGGATCAGTTGATTGTACCGAAATGCATTCGAATAACATGATAACTCAGTTGTTTACAACCCGAAACTTGGCTGCATATGCTTACGCAAATGATCAAAACAAATCAATGACAGAAAACATATGAAATAAATATGGAAATTATGGTTTCTAGTTGGAATTTTGAGGGGGCCTTAAGGTTTTTTGAAAAGAAATTAAGGGTGGGGCTGTTTATAGCAACAGGGGGCTTAATACGAGGAATGTGGTATCTCATTGTTCATTCTAAAAACATCAATTATCATGTGCCTATATTTTTCTAGTTGACAAAGTTTTGGGATATTGTTGCTAACTTCGTCAATATAACTTAACCAAAAATAGGGACATACACATATACATTTGTACATGTATCAACAGACAGACAAGGGTAACACTATATGTCCATTTCATATTCATGTCAGTGTTATAGTAAAAATAGGATACACGTTTCACCTAAAGATATAGACACAGGGACCTGTTTGAATGATCAATCCTAAATGTGGTGTTTATCTGCTGTATATACATTGTGTATACAAAATGTACATATGGAATTATATAAATCATGGAAAATTCAGGAACTCTTATTTAAATAATCTCAAATTGATTTTGTTGTTATTATAAATTTCATTCCACCTTCATAATTTCTTCAGTTGACTTCAAATTTTCTTTCTTAAAGCAATCCCATTTTCTTCGTTTTAATAGATAAATTGATAAGTAGGTTATATTCTTGAATATATCACTTCAACAAAAGTAGTAACAAAACAGCATTAGAAACTAGATATTCTAGAATTATAAGCCCATCCTTGTTTATCAGACCTTACTTTAAAGTTCATATAAAGAAAGACGGACGAAGTTACCATATACATGTACCTATATTCCTGGATAGTGTACCTACATACATGTATATACATTCAAATTGGTCTATTGGTCTATTGTGACAAACAATTAATCCATATCAACCATTAAATAAAAGATACAGTGCACACAATTTAATTTAACCTCTGAGTATTCCAACATCCTATCAAATCCAACATAATTTGTTGGTTGAGAAGACAGCTTTTAAATGCTTTTTTACCCTAAGTATTCCCATATCCTGAATAATTTTTCAGTCCCATAGTTTGTCATATTAGACAGATTCCAATTTATATGAAAAGTATGAAAATAGTGAAATTTGTCTGCAAATACTATACCCGAACAAATGGATCAGTAGACTCTGATGCAGGGGAGGGTTCAGATGTTGAAGTTGGAGTTGGTCCAGCAGAGCTGGCAGTTGTAGAGCCTGTTGATGTAGAACTTGCACTTGTTGTAGTTGTCTGTTGTGAGCTTGCTGAAGAGCTGGCAGTAGTTGTTGAAGGATTAAGATGAGGATTAGCTTCAGCTAGAACTTGATTTAAGAAGTTATTCACCATTGTATTGACGGCAGCATTAGGATTTGGTATCTGTAACAAAAATATGATAAAGTACAATAATGAGGATAACAGTGGTGGAATCACATTTTATTTTTTGTGGTTGTATAAATATAAAATCTACTTTTAGTGGGAGTGTTAAGCCCATTTCCAGAATTTTCATCATGCGAACTTCAGAAACTTAGTAACAAGATATCATAATACTGTCTATAAATCTTGTCAAATGCACAATAAGAATGAATCAGAAAAATTCCTGGTATTATGGTGGAATGTTGGGGTTTTTGATTCACAGATAATATCAACCATGGGATTTATTTTCAAAGAACCAGCATATTTTTACATTAATTATGACCTTCGGGTAGAAATTAAATAAAATAGCAATTTTCTTGGGGACACAAAGTCTCTATCAACCAGACTCTTCCAGCTATGGTAGATATGCCTGTGTAACAAGTTTAATCAATACAGACTTTGTGACATTGAGAAAAAATATCCCGCATGTGAAATCGGTAGACAGATTTAATGTGTACTTTGCATAGTGACATCATATAAGTTTCTGAATTTGTAAAGTGAAAGTAGAATAAGAATTACAGACCCTATTGACTTTTAATGAAAAACTCCCCAGGAAATCTCAATCAGGAATTTAGCTAATTTGTAGATCATTGTTATTATGAAAACTTAAGAATAGGAGAAAAACATCTCACAATCCAAAATACTATAATTCCATAAGAGATCTGTTTGAAGTTTAACCTAGACAGTAAGCTCTATTTATACATGTACTTATTTGATTTCTGTTTTGATTGTTGTTTCTTCAATGTTAAATTTTTTAATTCCTATTCAAACAATGTTTATCTTAATCATTCATAAGAATAATGTCCTATTCTTTCCTTTTTAAGATTGTGGTCTTGGAGTTTGTGGTCTAACTGTATTGGGTTTTATTTGTATGTTTATTATACAAAATGTACTATAAGGTAAGGGATAGAGAAAGGGGAGGTTCGGGTACCTATAAACCGGTTTAACCCTACTGCTAGCTGTTGCTATAACCCTACCGCTAGCTGTTGCTAGTGCAAGTACAAAGTTCAGCTATCCTGAGTTCTATCGTTGTCTACGTTTGACTGTTTTACTTGTGCAGTTCCCTGGTGGATTGTGGCATGTGATTGTAATGTTCGGCCATTGCAAGTGTTTTCTGTTATCCTTTTTTCATTAATTTACTCAGATTTTTAATAGGTTATCAAGCTACTAAGATAAATCATTACATTCATTCTTGGAAACTGGCTTCTTGTTGCTCTATCACTAGCTTGTGAACCAGTTTGATTTTCAGTCCTATTCTGTGATGGTCTTGAAGGCCTTGGCTGTGTAGCAGACTGTGTACTAGGTGTAGTATTTGACTGGGTATTGACCCTTGCCTGAAGTTGTTCATTCATTCTTGCCTGTTGTCTGAAGAAATATCTGGAGGAGCATGGCAAATGCGGGTCTAAAGGTGGCGGGAAACCTGGCATACCAAACCCGGGTAGCCCAGGCATTGCTCCAAGACCAGGGAATCCTGCACCTGGCATTCCAGGTATTCCAGGCATAACAAATGCTGTTGTTCTTGGTCTTCCAGGAGTTTGTGTCTGAGTCTCTGAAGTGTTTTGTGCTCCAGTCTGTGTCCCTGATGTGTTTGTTGACTCTGATGTGTTAGTTTGTGTTGCTGAGGCACTAGTTGATGGTGATGGAGAAGGAATACTGGTTCCAGTTGCAGATGCTGTACTGGTACCTTGATCTCCAGTAGGTACATTTACTCTAGTGGCTCCTGGAGCTGTGGGAAATCGAGAAGATCTATTTCTTTGAGTACCAGGTGGACCAATTTCTATCTGTACTGCATTAGGTGGTCCAAATCTTGGACCTGAATAATGATACAGTTGTGTGTACAATATATTGTTTATTTAATCAAAATTGACTTTCCAAATAACTCATGGTTCTGAATATTACATCAGGAGAACTTTGGAATAATATATTAAGTTCTTGTTCCTTATGTATTCTCTCTATCTTAAATTGTTCCTTGTGTATTCTCTCTATCTTAAATTGTTCCTTATGTATTATCTTTATTATAAATTGTTCCTTATGTATTCTCTCTATCTTAAATTGTTCCTTATGTATTATCTTTATCATAAATTGTTCCTTATGTATTCTCTCTATCTTAAATTGTTCCTTATGTACATTCTCTCTATCTCAAATTGTTCCTTATGTATTCTCTCTATCTTAAAAAATATGAACTGTCATACATGTATTAACATGAGTGAGACAATTTCATCAATTTGGGCAATATTTTTTAACTCTTTATGCATGGCTTAATTGCTAATTTTAATATGCATTCAATGCAAATTTACCTTTGTGGTAATTTTGGTTCATTAATCTACACTGTTCTCATTTACTCCCATATAGTAATAACAATGCTTTCATTTTTTATAATTCTTTGTAAAGTATGCTTTGCTTGCATAATACCATTGGTAGGCATAGGCTAGAATAATCCAGAAAATAAGGCCCACCTATGATAAATCTGTACCAAACCAGTCTACCACAATCTATTTCTTAATTACACTGCATTGAAAAAGCAGAATGGGTTCTTTGTTTGAAGAATTCACAGCATACCAAGAATACAAAGTGTCAATTTTCATAGCTTCACAGATTCCAATTTTATACTGCTAAACATTTGTAATTCATAAAAATTTCACATACTGCAAATATTGAAACTTTACATTTAAATCTGTTTTTATTAAAGTGGAAATTTAGAAATATGTAGTTCAGACTATAATAAATGTGACTGATTTAAAAATTGTGACAAATAAAATAGAACATTTTCATTTCAGAATGAACTCGATAATTCCTTTTACCAGTCATAATTAAATCGGTTTAAATTTTCATGAGACGGAACATTGAAAGAACAAATCAATTTCTAAAATTTGCAAGGTTTTAGAGACTTACCTCCCCTGCCAGCGACATGTGCTTGTAATACCGAGTTAACAATACTCTGGATGAGATCATTAGTAACTGGTCCACCAGCACCTCCAGGGAAAACCTGTTGTTCTGTTGTAGTTGTCCCTGTCAATAAACATTTTATACCTGATATTGTATGTCATAAGCAAGGCAAAAGCAGCAATAGTGTAAAACATGGTGTCCCACAACATTTTCTGCAAATTCTAAAAATTTCAAATGGCATAACTAAAGAAGTATATTGACCTTTGTAGTTTGTGGGTGTGAAGTTTCTTTGGTCTCCTGTCCTCTGGTGATCTTATTTTTGCATTGTCTCTGGACCTTGATTTATGTAATCTTGTGCTTTGTTCCTTCAGTAGTCTACTACCGTTGTTTTGAACCAAAACAAAATGAACTAATATATTTTTGATTATGATTATAAGATAAGCAACACAGTTACTTCAACATGTTCTGGTAAGTCCTAATTTTGGGTAATAAAATCTATTATGTTCAATTATTTCTCTTTGCATATTACAAAACAGAATTATCTCCCCTATATAATTATTCATCTTCCCTCTTAAGGTTCAAGTTATGCTTTGCCAATAGTTGAAATAAAGATGCTAAATAAAACTAGAGCTGTCGCCGAATGGCAGCCAAGTATACCCCTGCTAATTGAACCCTGAATCAATATGGCAAGTGTAAATTTAAGTGTGTGTGGACCCAATACAGTTGTGGACATATTACAAATGTGGACACAATACAAGTATGGACAAAATGATATACCTCCCTTTTTTTTCTGAAAATATTACAGACGAATTATCTCCCCTTCATAATTTCGGACAGCAACCATATTACTGCATCAACATCTTCAGCAGGTGTACTAAAACTGTGCAACATTTCATCAAAATCCAAGGAGTGGTTTAGGAGAATATGCGCTGACAAGGATCACCCCTCCCACTTTACACAGAAAATATTCAAAGACAAATTATCTCTCCTTCAAAATTTCAGACAGCAACCATATTACTTCATGCACATCTTCAGGTGGTGTACTACAATTGTGTAACATTTCATCAAAATCCAAGCACTCGTTTAGGAGAACATGTGCCGACAAGGTCCCCCCCCTTTTTCCAGAAAAAATTCAAAGACGAATTATCTCCCCTTCAAAATTTTGGGCAGCAACCATATTACTTCATGCACATCTTCAGATGGTGTACTATAACTTTGTAACATTTCATCAAAATCCAAGCAGCTGTTTAGGAGAACATGCCCTGACAAGGTACATGGACGGACGGACAGGGCGATTCCTATATACCCCTCAAAACTTTGTTTGCAGGGGGTTTAATCAGACAATTGTATAAGCAAGTTCAAAACAAATGGACAAAATTTGTTTGCATAGGATTTTGCATAGGACTAAAAACATTTTGCATTTTCATGGAACATATTGGGTTAAGTGAAATAGTTTTTATCTTAAGAGACCTTTCAACATATTGAGAAAAGATAATCCTATATTTTTGGAAAATTTTCTTCCATTCTGATTTAAGGTAGATAGACACTGTTGCGCTGCGCAATGCAACCGCGCATAAGAAAAATAAAGAGTCGGGTACGGGGTAGGTTTGATTTTCGGGCCGGAATAGTAATTTGAAGGCTTTTCCTTTGTGACGTCATAATTGAATGACAAATGTGAAACATCATATTTCGTTTACTTTGCCGCGAATTAACTCCCTTTTCCCGAAAATAATTTTTCAACCGGAAACTTTGTAAAATATCTCCGTTAAAAGCATGGTGACATATTCATTTTTTAATTGTAACCAATAAATTACATCATAAACTATCTGTTCACAAAAATACATCAAATTCTCATGGATAAAAAGTTAATTTATATTAAGCTAAAATTTGCCTTTCCATATTTTCCCTGTGCATTCTTTGTAAACTTTGGTGAAAAAATGGCTAAAAAAGATCTCAATTGTAGAAAAAACAAGCATGGTGACCCATACTTTTTATTACAGATTTTGGGTAAGTAGGATTGAATCTTCAATTGTGCCGACTTACAACAAAATCTCATGGATATGAGTATTACTGTCTATCTACCTTAATTAAGATGTAACTTATTCCTGGACATTCCTGTATATCAACAAACAATATAAGGATGTTCACTGGTCACGTTTTTGTATTTTTGTATTAAAAATGTTTTAACTTTTCGGGTTTTTACATTTCAATCATGAACCATTAACCTCTGCAGTTTGTCTGATAATTTTATTTTATACATATTTAGGACCATAGTGACAAAATTTCATTACATACAATTTATTTTGTCACAATTCTTCATGAAAAGATATTGCTTATGTTAACCCTAAGAAAATTTCATAGGAGTCAGGTTTCCCACCAAAATTTTAAAAACATTTACTGTGAAAGTACTATTGTTCATGGGGTTCAAATTTTCTTGGATTTCGTGGTTTGCTGAAACCATGAAATTAGGTTCCCCACAAAATGCATTTTCCCTAGAGTTTTGATGCATATAATTCAAAACCACGAATTTAAGTACCCATGAAATATTCATATTTCTGAAAACCACGAAAATTGACGTTCATGAATAAAAGTACTTCCACAGTATATCTAAATAAACTGTTGACACTGGATTTGTCTACCTAACCCCGTGCATTGCATGAATCTACACTTTGATTAACACTAGCAGCTATTATAACAAAACTGCAACCTATCATTCTCCTTCTTTTGCTTGAATTACTTCGTTTTCATTTTTATAACAGAATCCAACATTAATCTGAAATCCTAGTTATTTTCAAAATTACCAGCAAACATCCTGAATCTTTAACTTGACATAGTTTGGCACTTTCAGCTTGGTCCAAGCCCCCTCCCAATAGCAAAATTATTAAATCTTACCTGTATTTGAAGATGATGTAGTTGGATTTTCTGATTCTGTTATGATCTGAGCTGTTACACTGCTTACAGATACTATTTCTGGCCCCATCTCAATAAACATTGGTGTATTTTCACCATCTTCTATACTGACAGGGGGTTGGGCTAATGTTACTGGGACCTGACCCGGTTGTCCAGTTTCCTGAGGAATTCCAAAAGAAATAAAATCTTAATCTTATCGACACTTTATTTCAAGTATTCCCTAGATTAAAGCATTTTGAAAACCTGTTTCACAAAGATCTAGCAAATTACCAAAATAAAAAAAAATTTGGCCCGTCTTTAAAGGGGAAACAAAAAACATATCAATTTTAGCCTTCTTATTGTTAAGTCACAAAAAATTCCTTACAAATAACTAGTGGTGTAATGATACACCGGTATATCCATACATGTCCATATATTGCAATATTTTTTCAACAAACTAGGTATACCGGTACGGAATCCAGCGTATAGATATGTATCATTTTCTGATTTCTGCTAAAATTTCAGGATCATTACAACCTAAATTCTTGAAAATTTTATGATTTTAGTACAGAAAAGTCAGATAGAGGACAAACAAATGTATTTAGATACATAAAAATGAACCCTCTTGTCTACCTCGAGAATATTTTACTATTTTATCAAATAAAAGAAGAAGACTCAAAAATGAAATCAGATTGAGAAATCAGAAGACAATACGTATCATGAAACCCTTGTGCTGTATCGATATATCATAATACAATATTTTATTCACGATACTCATCCCAACAAATAACTTATTTCTCATATCACATATGTAGATTGCTACTACTTTCACTACATTTGAACTGTTTACCCGTGTAACGTCTGTCGTTGATGTTGAGGCCGAGGCAGTGGGAACATTAGACTGTGTCCCTGTTGAGCTGGTTGCAGGTTGGTGTGCTTGTGTTCCTGCTGTATTTGTAGGGACAGAAGACTGGGTACCAGATGTTCTCTGTACTGATGGTCCTGGAGGCATGGCAGGTCCTATATTTATCTGTGCCTGTAAATCGAATATTTCACTTTAAACATTTTATTTTTTTGTTGCCATATCACCTTCTGCCAAAGTTCAATTCTCTAATCTTTTCTTACAGGTATTAAACATTATATAAGCTCCAAAATGGTAAAACTTGTGCAAAACTGTCAACATATTAAAGAAATCTAATGTCAAGAAGAATCCAATGACATGAATTTTCAAATATGCTAGCGTCAATGCTCTTTTCCAGATCCAATCAAAAAGAACAAGCTTGATAAGGAGCTTGCATACATTACTAGTATTTAAATACTATCTGGTCATATTTGCTTAAAGACGTGTAGTTCCATGTCCATACCAAAAATCACATTTTTGATAGAACAATAATTATGTTCCACATTGCCAACATATTCCTTATTGGATGAAAACAAAACAAGCAATTTTTGTAAAGGAACACCTGCAACGTTTGGGATGAATTTGTTTCAGTTCTTTCCAATAAGACTCTCTTAATCATTTTCCCACTTGGTCCAAGGTTAAGCTATATTCTGTCCTGGGGGCAATGTTTTTTGTCAGATCTCTTCTTCTACAGAAGATGATGTAAAATCATGTTTTCCCAAGGTATCCAACGTTAAACTATGTATGCAAAGGTGGACACAATTTTTTTTTCTAAAATTGGAAATAATAAGCAATATTTGTAAAAGATCTTCAATATCTCATTTCAGTGCACCTAAGTTAAATTTACCGGTACTTGAATAGCTTTAGAGCAGATGATAAAAATGATGATTTTCCGATAAGCTAATAAAAATCTATGTCTTGACATGTGAGCAGTATTTTTCTAAAATTGGAAAAATGAGCATTTTTTGTAAAATACCTACCATACATCATTCCAGTACAGTTAAGTAAACCTCTTCCGTAAGTTTCAGAGCAGATGATGAGAATGTTTTCAATAGGGTCTAATGTTAAAACTGTTTCTATATTGATGGCCATGTTTTTTAACATCTTGAAAAGGAAATGGGCAACTTCAAGGAAGAAACTTCCATACATCATTCCTTTAAAGATTGGCTGAATTTGCTTCAGTTGTTTCAGATGATCAAAACACCATTTTCCCATAGGGACCAAGGTTCCATGCAGTGGTAGTCATGTTTTTGTTTGATCAAAACAAAGTGAGCAATCTTTTTAAAGGGATTTCTATGCAAATTTGCTTCAATAGATCGAAAGTAAATGATGAAATGATGAAATGACATCTTGAAATTACTATGAAGTATGAGCAAAGCTCATTATTGAAGGTCTCAATATAGTGACTTCAAGATGAAGAATAACAATAAAACCAATGTTCCATTGCTTGGTTCTACCCTATATTTGTAGAGACTTTGTCTCCTGTACATTTACTCCATAGCCTTTCAATGTTTATCTACAACAGGAATCATTTTCAGTTCTGCAAAATGTATAACAAGTGAAAAATCTGGAACAACAACGAAAATATTGTAATATTGTATCCAAAATTATTCCTGTTTGCAAGTTCCTACTAATTCAATCAAAACACTTCTCACTTATGTTCTACTATATAATTTGAGTTAACTCCTGAAAAACTAGGACTATTCTAAGCATGCTACATGAACATAAACATTTCCACAAACCCTGTTCACATTTACAAAACTATATATTGTGTAATATTGTACATACTATATGTAATAAGTACATGTTATCACACAAATAAACATAATTACATGCAAAACTATTGAGTATTTATAGCATATACCACAAAATCTTGTTTTTTTATTTCATAAACTGGAGAAACTTTCCATTTTTCTTATTTAAAAAATTAGGCTTGTATTATGCATAGATTTGACTTTAAAGAACTGTTTCAGTATTGATTAATCAAATTATCTTTCCTTTCAAAATGTCAAAAGGTATAAATCTGTAAGCAAAATTCATATACATGTGTTGCAAATGACATTCATACATGTATATTTAGATACAATATTATCTTTTAGTTGTATAGACAAAAATGTTATCATATCAAGGAGTAATTTTCTTGTGGTGCACGAAGTCCATTTCAGTCCAGGAAAACACAGAATTTGACAACATCACTGAATTCGACAACATTGTGGAATACAACAACTCAAATTTACAGAATTTCAAACAGTATTTTTCTAACTTTAACATTGAGGGTAATGGGAAACTTTCTTATTTTACGATAAATCAGTACAGGTTCACAACAACATTTCTTTCGGATGCAGTATAATTCTTTATCACATACTTAGTAGAAATAAAAGTGTTTTTGCATGATCAATAAGACCAGAAGTAAACTGTCCATATTTTCACACACCTGGAAAATAGATGTAAAAGGTTATTTTATGCTCCTCTTGCATCTCAGGCAAAATAAACGACTTCAGGTCCATATTGGCCTGGGCAAATAAACGACTTCCTGTCCATATCAGCCAGGTAATTTTAAACAAGTATGTAGTTAAAAGTTTAATACATGTGCATTTCCATATTGACCTGATTATCATCCTTGGACCGATATTGTCCCTCGACTTTGTCTCGGGCCAATATGGGTGTCTCTGGATGATAACCAGGCCAATATGGAAATGCCCATGTATTAATCTGTATTTATTGTTGACTAGTTTCGGCAAACTAGGTTGCCGTCATCAGGACATTTTTACAAAAATTGTTTGCCCTGAAGTACAAATTGAGGTTTAGTGAGAGTAGTACCTATGTCAACCGGCTCTGATAATAGGGAAGCCAGTTGGAGTGGTAAGGCATGCCTAGGTGTCGTCCATTATACCCATTTTATTTACGTTATAAAAATAGAAGACAATGTTTCTAAAAATAACTTTTTGTTTACATGTGTATACTGCATGCTTAGATGAGGGAGTAGTGCATTTTCTCCTTCCATTTCTCAACCAACTTTCAAAATAATGAACACAATTTATTTCAACAAACTTTATTTTATTTTATTTATTTTAATGTATTTTTTACACAATTTCCAGGTATCATTGTTAACTATAATCTGTACCTTCGTAACCACTGCATTGTTCATTATGACGTTATATATTGTAAACCTTATTTTGTACTTCAGGGCAAACAATTTATGTAAAAATGTCCTGATGACGGCAACCTAGTTTGCCAAAACTAGTTGACATTAAAGAATTATATTGCATCCGAAAGAAGTGTTGTTGTGAACCTGTACTGATTTATCATTTATTTTTTCGAGACCCTGCATACCTTTAGATATCTACTTCCAAGGTCTTACCTTCATCTAGAATTCACAGCATTGGTTCATCTGGTACCTTTTTTTAATGATAGATTATTTTCGTCAAATAGAATCTTTTGCAAAATTGGCTAAGAATAAGAGTAAATTAACTCAAAATAAGCCTATCTTACCAGTTTACTGATTTTTTTTACAAAAGTTGAATTGAACAACTCATTTCAACATGGAGGATAATTGGGATTTTTTTTTATTCATCAATAGATTTTTTTTTCCTCTGAGAAAGTTGTTGGGAATTTGCTAAAATAACAGGACAAACTTTCATAAGTATGCTGCTTTTTGTTACATTATGCCAATAGATGAAAAACTACTAGAGTTGTCGAATTCAACAACCTTACAGTTGTTAAATTTGACATCAGTAATTGAATTCAACAATGTTTTGGAATTATGCGTTTTCCCGGACTGATTTGCACTACACATGCTTAGGTTAAATGGGAAAAAAAGAGAAAAAATTTTACAATAAAATTGTTGCAAATACATATTTGAAAACATTGGCTGAAGTGCATTAAAATACACTTCAGTAACCAGAATTTTTATCTAAACTAATCAGTATTCAGGATTTTTTTTAACAACCACTCCATGATTTTTATATCAACCAATCAGTATACAGGAGCATTAAATCAACTAATCAGTATTCATGATTTTTATATTAACTCATCAGTATTCATGATTTTTATATTGACTCATCAATATTCAGGATTTGGAAATTGACTCATCAGTATTCAGGATTTTTATATTAACACATCAGTATTCAGGACTTTTATATTAACTCATCAATATTCAGGATTTTTATATTCAACTCGTCAATATGCAGGATTTTTATATTTACTCACCAATATTCAGGATTTTATATTAACTCATCAACATTC
>MJUU01032834.1:2769-13601 GCA_002080025.1 Modiolus philippinarum | reverse complement strand
TACCATCACATCTAAGGTCACTGAATTTACAAAACAAATATAAATGTAACTACTATGATAATATTACAGGTTTATTTCTGTATTGGACTTGTTATTGGTCCAAAGATGGCTGTATTAGCCTGGGGCGTAGCTAAATGTATAACAATGTCACTGTCACTATATGAATTAAAATGTCACTGTCACTATATATATAACAATATCACTGTCACTAAATGGATCACAATGTCACTGTCACTAAATGTATAACAATGTCACTGTCACTAAATGGATTACAATGTCACTGTCACTAAATGTATAACAATGTCACTGTCACTAAATGGATTACAATGTCACTGCCACTATATGTATAACAATGTCACTGTCAGTAAATGTATAACAATGTCACTGTCACTAACATGTATAAGACTGTCATTGTCAATGTAGGCAAATCAATGTCTTTGCCATATTGTCAATGTAAAATGACAATATTCAAATAATATCATTCTAAATGCCACTGCATACCATGGTTTTTCACAACATGTATATTGTATAATAATGTAACTGTACAACACCAAATTTACAACAATGTTAATGTCAGCGTAACTAAATGGAAACGAATTCTGTCATTGTCAATGTCATAGTTTACAGTGTCTCTGAAATTCTTCACAGTTCAGGAATGATGCTTTAACAATTAAATTGATATTTTCATGCAACCTACTGTACATAGACAAAAAGATTTGTAGTACCCTCTTAATACATGATATTTGAAGTAATTTCTCAGCATATAACACACAGTTCAACTTAGATGGCTCGACCTGCAATACCGCGAACACCATGGATGTCCCAAACCCTTTTGCTGGTCCCTTTGTCCAAGTTTTAACATAGTTCAACCTCGATATCTGGAACAGTTCCACCTCAATATCTGGAATAATCCTATAACTCAAATTGTTTTCATCAGTTCCTGGGGTGTTCAGGTCATCGAAGTTCAACTGTATATATTTATGTAGAATGAAATATTATACTAAAATCTAAGGCAAAGCTAGTAAGAAAAAAATACAAACATTTGTAAGAGCAACTTCGGAATTAATTTCAAATACCACCAAACAAATCAAATTTATTGTATTGTAGAAATAACAACTGACCTTTTCCGAACTTAAAAGATGTTCATTCACCTATTACTTGTAGTTCAAAAGATATATGGGCAGGTACTTTGATATGAACGAACAGAGGAACGAATGGACAAACTAACTGACAGGGAAAGCGCTATATCCCTTCCACAATTTCTTTGGGTGAGGAGATAAAAAATGATAATGCACATTTTTTATTACTTTGTAGTGCAAAATACAAGATTGTTTACTGTCATGAGAAGATATCAAAATATTGATTTTGCTTGGCTTTATACAATTAATTTCTGAAGTTGCTCTGTAAACAAACTAGAAATGTGAACAGGGTATAATTCGACATACTCTGACAGGGATAGTCTGCTGAATAACTGCTGTAGTTGGTACCTGTTGTGAGATAAATGCAGCGTAGAGATGACGGGGAGGTGGCTGACTCAGGTCTATCATTAGATCACTTAAGCTGTGGTAACAATGACTTATTGTATGTAAGATTTCACCAACTAAATTACACAGCTGTTGTGCTTCTGTCAACTCCTGTAAATATTTAAAGAAAGACTGTCAAGACAAATCAAATCAGATATTGTTTTACCCCAACTGTATATAGAGGCTCCAAAAAATATTTATTGATGAACAGTATACAGTTTTGTTAAAATCTGCCAAAAGGTGGTTGACCTTGTACCTTCATGGATGATACAAGTTTAAACATGATTTAACAGTCTAAATTATTTTTTCAATGCCAATGGAGAATGTTCTTGAAGTGACACTGTCAAGACACTGCGTGGTAACAAGAGGAAATACCTAACCTGACATGGCTGTTTGACCATCTGAAAGATTTATAGAGGGAACAGTTTGTTGAGGACTGTTTCAAAAATACATGTAAATGTATTAAGTGGCACTTTAAAAAGCACCCACCATACAACTTTTGTTTCTTCTTCTGTGTTTCTTAACTGATATACAGCTCATTAAAATTTATTGCAGTTGGAGTTAACATAAATGTTATGGTCTCATGTTCATTTACTCCATATCCTTTCGTAAAATATGTACATGTTTTCAATATCAACAACAATTTAACCTACAATCCATCAAATTTCTATTCACATCTTAGAATCCAGCCTCACCTAAAATTATTTCTGGGATAATCCTTTATAAAGACATGGTCTCACCAAAAGATGGCATATACATATATATATATATATATATTCCTTATTTTAATCAGATATTGTATCTTTATTGGCAAATGTTTTTTTTTAAGTGAGAACTACATGTATTTTATAACATTGTTATGTAAACATTACAAATTCATAGATTTTAAGTTTTAGAAAGTAGAAATGTAATAATTACAGCAAATCCTTCTTGATTAAATAATATCAGATGACAATTAAATTACCGTTCCTGAGAGTTGTGGGTCATTTCTTGTTAATGTTTGATATCTAACAAGGAATGGCTGTAACCGCTGATTGACCTCTAATACTTCCTGTAAAACATCTGCTACTGTTGTTATAGGTGGTCTTCTGCAATACAAAAAACATGCATGAGGCCATACAAAAATAATGATTAGATTCTCAGGCCATTTTTCAGAAAAAATGATGAGGCAGGGAGGGAAAATTTTTATTTTTATTGGTTAAAAATCATAATGAGGCATGTTGTTACATTTAAGAAATGCCCAAAAAGTAATAAGGCAGGTGATTTTCATTTTTATTAATCGAAGCTTAATTAAAAAGTAAAATTAGTTCCAAGAAAAGAGAAGAGGCAGGGGCCTGAGAAGCTAATGTATTTTTTTATTTGGCCTAAGTTAAAGGTTAATTCAAAAATGCAGCAAACATACAATGCATGATAATACAGTAAAAGATCTTTGTTGAGTTAAAGGCAGGCATTCAATCATTTACTCAGGTAAAGAATAACCAGAGCGAGATAACATGGGATGATTGGTGTTCACAGATTTGAGGTTAAGTAAGGGATTGATTTACATGGTTACCATCAGGATTTGGCTTAAGGTTTCTGTACTAATCAAGGTTTGGTTTGGATTGTTTTTTTTTCAGTTTTGTAAGGGTTGGGTTTTTACAAGTCTTGGTAAAATTGGGAATTGGTATGGATTGGATTTTGGTTTTGTCAGGGTCTGGTTTAGACAAGTTTCTGGTTTTGTCAGGGTCTGGTTTAGACAGGTTTCTGGTTTGATCAGGTTTCTAGTTCAGTCAGGGTCTGTTTTAGACAGGTTTCTGGTTCAGTCATGGTCTGTTTTTGACAGGTTTCTGGTTCAGTCAGGGTTTGTTTTAGAAAGGTTTCTGGTTTAGTCAGGGTCTGGTTTAGACATGTTTCTGGTTCAGTCAGGGTCTGTTTTAGACAGGTTTATGGTTCAGTCAGGGTCTGGTTGAGACAGGTTTCTGGTGTAGTCAAAGTCTGGTTGAGACATGTTTCTGGTTCAGCCAGGGTTTGGTTTAGACAGATTTCTGGTTTTGACAGAGTTTGGTTAAGACAGGTTTCTGGTTTAGCCAGGGTCTGTTTTAGACAGGTTTCTGGTTCAGTCAGGGTCTGGTTGAAACAGGTTTCTGGTGCAGTCAAAGTCTGGTTGAGACATGTTTCTGGTTCAGCCAAGGTTTGGTTTAGACAGGTTTCTGATTTTGACAGAATTTGGTTAAGACAGGTTTCTGGTTTAGTCAGGGTCTGTTTTAGACAGGTTTCTGGTTCAGTCAGGGTCTGGTTTAGACAAGTTTATGGTTCAGTCAAGGTCTGGTTTAGACAGGTTTCTGGTTCAAGGTCTGGTTTAGACAGGTTTCTGTTTCAGTTAGGGTCTGGTTTAGACAGGTTTCTTGTTCAGTCAGGGTCTGGTTTAGACAGGTTTCTGGTTATGTCAAGGTCTGGTTTAGACAGGTTTCTGGTTAAGTGAGGGTTTGGATTGGATTTTTTTTACTCATGGTTTGGTTTAGACAGGTTTCAAGTTTTTGGGTTTGTAATAATTTATTCTAGGGTTGGCTTAGATGGTTCAATCAGGATTTAATTTGGCTTCGTTTTTGCATGATTTGTTTGATTTTCAGGTTTAGTCATGGTTTGGTTTAGACAGGTTTCTGGTTTAGTCATGTTCTTGATTAGATGTGTTTCTGGTTTACACAGGTTTTGTTTGAGCTGATGTAAGCCTTTCTTGCTAAAATTAATATTAATATTAAGATGGCAAGCAATCTAGATAGAGTTTAAAATGATGAAATTTCAATATTACAATCAAGAAATCATGTTTAGCCAATGCTTTTCTGTAATTTTAGTATGGGCTTAAGTTATTTTTGAATATTTGTTCACTCACTAATGCTCAAGATAGAATATTTGCAAAAAACTCAAGCCCATGACAATAAAGTACTGTGTTTATACAACTCACATAAGTCCAGGTGGGTGTGGTTGTCCTTGACCTCTATTCTGACTATTATTTGTAGATGTATCTGTTGCTCCAGCTGATTGGCTAGTAGCTTCAGATTGGGCAGATGTTTCTGACGTCTGTGTTGTATCTCTTGATAGGTTAGTGGGTTCAGATTCTTGATATTCCATTGATTCTGATTGGCTTGTTTGAGATTCTTGTGGAGCTGATGGTGTACTGGTACTTTCTGTTGATGACTCAGCATTATTGTCTGAGGACTGTCCTTGATTCTGTAATTGAGAAAATTGTCCATTTAATCAAATGGAAAATATGTTTAAATATATGATATTTTTCTTAATGACTAAGCTAAAACTTTCTGAGAAAAAAAAAAGTCATGAAAATCAAAAACCTTACCACATGCACATCTACTATTGCCCTCTAAATGATATTGTGTTCTTTACATATACTGTACAGGAGTAGTTATTAGGACATATAGACAGATATGTGCATTAATGAAGGAAGATAACAGGAAACACTTACAGTGGTCGAACATTACAATCACATGCCACATCCACCAGGGAACTGCACAAGAAAAACAATATAATAACAAAAGACAAACACAGACAACAATACGAACTCGGGATAGCCGGACTTGGTACCAGCACTAGCAACAAGTAGCGGTAGTTGTACTGTTGAAAGAAGTGACATTATTCGAGCTAGTTTAAATATATAAATTTTGATGATTGGTCTTTTTGTTCTGTAAACAATCCATCTTGCCCTAGCAGTAGCATTAATCATAAATTACCCCATCTTTCTTACCAAACCAGTTCCAATCCTTGAAAAATATTTACCTACAAATTTAACTCAAGTAAGTGATCAACTGTCAAAGGCATTCAGGGACTCCATCAAATAGTCTTAGTCTGTCTCATGACTGACTTGATCATATACTTGTATAATCACCCATTTTTATTGATTTCTACAAATTGAAAGAAATGCCCTGACCATAGTAACATATCAGATGCAAGGTGGGAAAGGAAGAACAAAATGATTTTTGACAGGCTTGGCTTCAAGATGCTATATGAATTATACATGCCAACTTATCAAAGGGAAGGCACTAACATCAATTCCTTCATGGCCTCTTTGTGGTAAGACTACTTGTTGTAACCAATACGACAAAATTTATCACAGAAGAACCAACCACATATCAATACAAAAGACTGAAAACACTATTCTCCTCATCCCTAATCAAAGCGGGAGTATGAACAATATCTGTTTGCGACACACCATATATGCCGGCAACAGCACTTTTACTTCTGAGGGCAATTCTGACCTCTGTGGCATTGGCCTTTGACCTGACCGAACTTTCTTTTTTGATCAATTTATCTTCCTTTTGAGTACAACTTTACACTTGGCAAGAATGATAAATATATCTTAAATAGTTCAAAAATTATAGCCAAGGTTAAAGTTAGGATGTACAGACAGACACACACAGACTAAAACAGACAGACATGCATAATAATAGGACAACAAGAATATGTGTTTAATGGACACAATGCCCCACCTAACAACTCTTTTGAAGAATGGGTATATTTTGTGACCAGTAAAGCATGAATTTGCTAGCATGGAAATATTCTTATTATGATTTTAGTTTGATAATACCCAAATAGGTATTTAATAAAATTCAATGATAATAGCATACATCCTTCACAGTAAAGAAACTTAAACCTATGGATAAACCTAAAACTATCCCCCTTTTTCCATGACCAGTGAAGCATGAAGTTGGTTACATTGGAAAATATTTATAATTATTTTATCTGTTTATATCCTAATGAGTATCTATTTAAGGTGTCTCAGTGGTATTATTCCGCCATTTTTGTTTTAGAATTGTTCATTTAGGTTTCATACATTTAGAAATTTAACAAAATAATTACGTTAAATGTAAATAAACTTCCAAAGTATTTGAAATTTTAATTCATGATCCATTTTACAACATTTTCATTACAAAAAGTTGAACTAAAATATGTGTGCTTTAAATCTGTAGCTGGATATAAAGAACACAGAAATTAAGCAAGGGAGATAATTTGAAAAAAGAATTTCATAGAGATATCACTAGAGAAATAAGCACTTCAAAGTTTATCTTGCTTGTTTCAACGGTGACCCCTAATTTTTATTTTTTATATGCAAACAATATAATGAGTTTAAAACACATGCAAAGTATAAACAAAATCTATAATAGATTTTAAAATTTATCCACTCATATAGCTATTTTCCTTCTCATTTCTTTGTAAAATCCTTAAATTTTCAATTTCATTTTTTTTCGCTTAAATGCACGGTGACCCCCAAATTTTATTTTATATTTTTAATAATAATACAATTATGTTTCTACACAGAAAATTTCACAAAATTCTATAATAGAAAATTAATACCCTGCAGACACCTTAAAGTGTAATGATAATAGCATACATTCTTGATAGAGAAAAAACTTCAAACTGAGGTTAAACCTCATACTACAACCCTTTTTTCCATGATCACTGAAGCATGAAGTTGATTCCATTTTTATTATGATTTTTGTTTAATTAGATTCTTATGTGTATTAATGTAAAGTCTAATGATAATAGCATACATCCTTCACAGATAAAAACTTCAACCTGTAGGTAAACCTCATACTTTCACACTTTTTTCCTAGTGATCAGTGAAGCATGAAGTTGGTTGCATGGGTAAAATGTTATTATGATTTTTGTTTAATTAGATGCTAATGTGTATTTATATAAAGTTTAATGATAATAGCATTCATCCTTAATAGAAAAACAAGTGAAGACCCTAATAGATGTCTCGCCCGTCCCTGTTGGCCTCTAAATTGATGTGAAATCTAAGTGAACTTATAAGAAAAGTGAACATGCCTACTAGACTGTGAAATTGAGGTCAAGGACAAAATTCACCTGCCAGACTGACATGTACTACCCAAGACCAACCCACATACCAAATATTATAAACCTACCACTTCTAGTAATTGAGAAATGGTTTTAAGCAGAAAAAAATTAACGTGGCCACTAGACTGTGAAATTGAGGTCAAGGACAAAAGACACCTGCCAGACCGATATGTACTACCCAAGACCAACCTACATACCAAATATTATCAACCTACCACTTCTAGTTATTGAGAAATGGACTTAGTCAGAAAAACTTAATGTTGCCACTAGACCATGTAATTGGGGTCAAGGACAAAAGTCACCTGCCAGACTGACATGTGCTACCCAAGACCAACCTACATACCAAATATTATCAGCCTACCACTTCTAGTTATTGAGAAATGGAGTTAAGCAGAAAAACTTAACATGGCCACTAGACCGTAAAATTGAGGTCAAAGTCACTTGCCAGACTGACATGTACTAACCAAGACCAACCTACATACCAAATATTATCAACCTACCACTTCTAGTTATTGAGAAATGGTCTTAAGCAGAAAAACTTAACGTGGCCACTAGACTTAGAAATTGAGGTCAAGGACAAAAGTCACCTGCCAGACTGACATGTACTAACCAAGACCGATCTATATACCAAATATCATTGAACTACCACTACTATTTACTGAGAAACTGACCTAATCACAAAAACTTAACATCAAAGTTTACGCCATCGACGTCATACTTTGTACGCCTATGTCTCGCTTTCCACGCCTTTCGTCGCGGGCGAGACAAAAACTTCAACCTGTGGGTAAACCTCATACTATCACACTTTTTCCCCGTAATCAGTGAGGCATGAAGTTGGTTGCATGGGTAAAATTTTATTATGATTTTTGTTTAATTAGACGCTAATGTGTATTTATATAAAGTTTCATGATAATAGCATACATCCTTCACAGAAAAAAACTTAAACCTGTAGGTTAACCTAGCTTGGGACGGACGAACGGATAAACGGACGGACGGACGGACGGACAACCCAAACAGTATATACCCCTCTATTATTGTAGGCGGGGCATAAAAACAATATGGCCCAATCCTCCAACTGGGCGCATCAAAATTACTTACTTCTAATGTTGTCAAATGTTCTCTGGCCATTTGTAACATTCTTCTGGCATTGTTTATACGTAGCTGTGATTCACTTTCCACTCTTGCTGGATCCCCTGTCTGTCCAAGATGTATATGTACATCCACTGATGATCCATCATTCTGTAATAGTACATGTATGTTTTATGTAAGAATAAAGGGCTACGCCGAGCGCAGCATGATACGACCGCAGCATGTCGAATAGTGTAATTCAAAATGAATGAGGACACAGTAAAGAGCTTGATACAGTAATTAAATGAACAAAAATAAAGGGCTATGCCGAGCTCAGCATGATACGACCGCAGCAAGTCAACCACTGAAATTTGAACAAGTGTAAACTAAAATGAATGTGGACACAGTAATTTGCTGGACACAATAAGGACCTTGACACATTAATTAACTGGACACAAACTAGTGAAAATAAAAATTAGCCCTTTTAATCCCTTATTACTAGGATATTGTAAGAGCTAAAAAATTCTGTTGACTACCATCAAGAGAAATCAAAAGAAAAAACTCAGGTTGAAATCCAATGACACATATTTTGAAATATTGCAATTTGGCCCCTTTGGCCCATTACAGCTTGGAAACAGCAAGAGCTACACCAAATCTGTTGACATACTACTGAAAGACTACAATGTGAGGAATCTAAAGAAAAAAATTCCATTGAAATCGGATGAAAAATAAAAATTTTAGGTAATCTGCATGTTTGCAATTTTTGCCCCGTTGGGCCCCTCATAGCTTGGAAAAGAAACAAGTTATCAAAAATCTAATGCTGCATCGCTATGTTAATTTTTCATAAGGAATCCACTGCAAAAAACTGCATCAAAATCGGACTAAAAATAAAACAAGAGTTGTCAGAAGACAACATAGCTCACCGGGGATTAGTGTGACCTCGATGCACAATAAATTTGAAAGGTTCCATCAGAAAATTCTTATCACAAGAAGTCGCATACCAAATATAAACACCCTACCACTAAACAACTTAATTCTAGAAGCAAGATTAAAGTTTTTAAAAAAATGCCCTCAGGGCAAGGTCAAGGTCAAAATGTCTACAAATATGGTACCACTAGAAAGCTCTCATCATAAGGAAGTTACATACCAAATATAAACACCCTACCATTAAAAGCCTATCTTCTATAAGCAAGGTTAAAGTTTTTCAAAAATTCCCCTCAGGGCAAGGTCAAGGTCAAAATGTCTACAAATATGGTACCACTAGAAAGCTCTCATTACAAGGAAGCCACATACCAAATATCAACATCCTAGCTCTTCAGGTCTCAATTCCACAAGCCAGGTTAAAGTTTTGCTGACGCAGACGCCGATGACGCTGACGCCGACGCCGGGGGTATGACAATAGCTCTCCGGACATTGGTCCTGGCGAGCTAAAAATTAAAAATTTTTAAATTCGCCCCTTTTGGGACCCATTTATCTCGTGAACAGTACATGCTACGTGAAATCTGTTGGCATAATACTGATTGGAAATTTCCTCAGGAGGACACTGAAAGAAACCCCATCAAAATCTGATAATTAATAAAAAATTTACAGCTAAATATGTGAAAACACCCAATTTTGCCCCTTTTGGCCCCTTTTTTAAAAACGGGTGGGGCCACAATGACCAAAACTGAGCCAAGCCTTCCTTTTGTGCCAAGGAACATTGTACTAAAATTTCATAAGGATTGGTCAACTGAAACTAAAGTTATTGACCAAAAACAAAAGTGTCTACAGACGACAATGCCAACGACAACGACGACGATGACAGCACCATACCATTATACGACCCCAAAATTTTTTGCAACCGTATAAAAAGAGCTTGAATCAGTTGCAATTTTGGCCCCTTTGGCCCCTTTAGCTCAGAAATGGGAAAAGCTATGCCAAATTTGTTGACTTACTACTGAAAGCTTATATCAAGAGGAATCCAAAGAAAAAAATCTGATCGAAATCCGATGAATAATAAGGATTTCAAATATTTAAAAAAAATTACAATTTTGGCCCCTTTGACCCCTTGTAGCTCGAATACGGTAGGAGCTATCGGCTGCAAAATCGGCTGCCATACTACTGAAAGCTTACATCAAGAGGAATCCAAAGGAAAAAAATCTATTGAAATCCGATGAAAAATAAAGATTTCACATATTTCGAAAATTTGTAATTTAGGCCCCTTTGGCCCCTTGTAGCTCGAAAACAGTAAGAGCTACACAATCTAGGTAACATACTACTGAAAGCTTATATCAAGAGGAATTCAAAGAAAAAAATCCCATCGAAATCCGATGAAAGATAAAGATTTCACATATTTCGAAAATTTGCAATTTTGGCCCCTTTGACCCCTTGTAGCTCGGAAACGGTAAGAGCTAC
>MJUU01032833.1:28085-56194 GCA_002080025.1 Modiolus philippinarum | reverse complement strand
AATGACACTGATGTGTGATGGCAATAATCAATGACAATGATGTGTGATGGCAATAAGCAATGACACTGATGTGTGATGGCAATAAGCAATGACACTGATGTGTGATTGCAATAATCAATGACACTAATGTGTGATTGCAGTAATGACACTGATGTGTGATGGCAATAATCAATGACACATTTGTGATGGCAATAATCAATGACACTGATGTGTGATGGCAATATCAATGACACTGATGTGTGATGGCAATTATCAATGACACTGATGTGTGATGGCAATAATCAATGACACTGATGTGTGATGGCAATAATCAATGACACTGATGTTTGATGGCAATAATCAATGACACTGATGTGTGATGGCAATAACCAATGACACTGATGTGTGATGGCAATGTCAATGCTCTGGTGTGAAATGGCAATATTCAATGTCACTGATGTATGATGGCAGTAATCAAACCCATCAGTGAATACAATTCTTTACACTGACAATGTGTCAAAATTTTCATAGAGCACAATAAACAAATGATTTTCACTGACCTTGACACTTGGACTAGAATTTTCAGGTAAACTTTGTAAGGCATTTTCAGCTCGAGCCAGTAATCCAGACAGTTTGAGAAGTAGTTTGATAATTTTCTCCATGTCTGTTACATATGATGTAAACTTGTCTTTCTCTTGTTGTGTTCGACATTTCTTCTGTACGACCTCATCAAGCTGAAAATACATTGTTACCGTGTAATAAGTGATAATATACTGGGACTAAGTACCATATAGTAATTTTATAGACAATATCTATGTATCCAATAGTATTTGTATGTTGATAGCAGACTTTAAATTCAACAGCTTTTGGAACAGGAAGGAATGATAGCTGATCGAGGCAAGCTTCATCACAAGTCTACAGCAAAGAGAGCTTCAGCAAGTATTTATCACCAGTCTTCAGCAAGTAAAATTAAATTTTATTCCCTTATGATTCGGCCATTTTATCCTTTTTTGCACAAATAGATATTTGTGATTCACAACCAAATTTGGATATTGAGGGCTAATCAATTCATGTTGGGTATGAATTGCCTTGATTTTGGAATTCCCGCTTTCCTCATTTTTTGCTTCGGTATTTGTTTGCCACTGTATTATATAGGAATTCAAGATGCATCTTTTCCTTTTATTTTATTAGTCAATCTTGTGTTGTGTTATTATTTCTTCAACAATGTCATTGGTTTATTGTCTGTATCAACATTTCTTAGAAATGTTCTAGCTTGTCAACAGCAAACAAACATAAGAAAACAGTTTAGAGAAGAATATTTCTTTCAGTGGATAACTAGAGATCTGAAATAGGTTATAAAACTTGTGACAAATGTATATGACTACATGTCAGGTCCCATTATGTAATAATGCATGGCTAATAACAGCTTGTTAACTACATTCTAAAATTACACAGCTGGAGAAGAAATTTAGTTATGTATAATTCTTATCCATTGTAAAATACTATAATTTTCCTGAGAAGTAGTTGTTTTTTCCCTGCCATTATTAAACTTAATCAACATTATTACTAGCAGCATATTCTATTGAGGTAAAATGGATAAACAAGACCAATTTTAGTTTGTAATATTATATATATATATATATGTATATATTTTCTTTCATTGCAGCTTTAATGCTAGCTAACCTTGCAAATATACAAAACAAAGATCTCCAGTCGTATCTGTACTGAAATGTAAATGCAGCAAGATAAAATAGAGAAAAAACTTTGATGTTTTTTTATCTAGAAGTCACTATAAAGCCAACAGCTATATAGTAAGTGTTTTCAAATCAAGCTATGCAGAGTCTTCGCTTTTGTGTCATTTTCACTAGCCAAGGGTTAAGATCTGCCCCTCTCCAGAAGAAAGTAGAAGACTTTGCAGGGGAAGATGCATTTGACCCTATTTGGAAATAAACCTACCCTGTGATGGACATCATCTACTTCATCTAATTCTTTCTGTAGAGTCACGTGACCACACATGTGACCCTGCCTTATATGGAAATAAACCTACCCTGTGACAGACTTCATCTAATTCTTTCTATAGAGTCACGTGACCACACATGTGACCCTGCCTTATATGGAAATAAACCTACCCTGTGACAGACTTCATCTAATTCTTTCTATAGTCATGTGACCACACATGTGACCCTGCCTTATATGGAAATAAACCTACCCTGTGACGGACATCATCTACTTCATCTAATTCTTTCTGTAGTTCTGCTTTTTCTTCTTTCAGTTTCTCCACCTTTTTCTGTATACTTTTAACCAGTTCCTCCTGTCAATAAATCCGTCATATCACGTTAAATTATGCTCCTTACTTCCTTTTGTCTAAATTCTTGAATATTAATGCTGTCAAACATGAAAATCCCTGTATTAAACCCCTCATGCCAAATTTGGTATTTTGTTGATTTTGGCAGCACTGAAACTGTATGTTTTAACATTTTTTGTATGGGTATTGTAGATGTTTTGTTCCTTCCTTATTCGTTTGTTACTATTTATTTACAACAAAAAATACATCATAGAATGATGCATGAATGATGCTGTCATTCGCACAAACCGTAGAATGTGAAAACTCAACAAGTAGTTGTTCCAGTGTTTGTCCATATGTGATGCCTTTGTTTTAAATTCCATTATTTAATTATCAACTACATCAGTATTTCAAGTAGATCATTTATTTTGAAATATTTTCTGCTTGTTTACAAATATTTTAAAAAAGTTATGGGTTTACTTATTTTAAGCAAATGAAATTAGTATCTTTCTTGCTAAAGACAAAGAATGACGCTTGTCGATTACATAGTTTGCTGTTTTAAAAACAAATGCACTCCTAGATTGAGCTGTAAGCTTAATACATCATTATCATGCTTTACAATTGGGTGCTATCATCACAAACAAGAACAATTGGAGAAAAGCAAACAAATTTTAGCTCTGCCAATTTTAGCTCTGCCAATTTGTCATCAGTCCTTACCTTGGTTTTAATTAGAGAATCAGGATCTTGGATAACTTTGGAGAATTCTTGATTTAATTCTTCACTTTTCCCTCTCATGTCCATTTCTATCTTTGCCTTTGGTGACGATTTGAAATAATCAGCTGGCAAGGAGGAAGGATCGCTGAAATGTATAGGTTAAGGATTAGACATCTGTGTGCTATACATGTTTTTATTACGATGCCAAAGACAATATTGGTGTAATTAATAGACTTAGTTGTGAACTGTTAATTATACATATTTGAATTGAAGGTCTGCAAACATGGCGTAAAAGTGTACCTTCACTCATGGTTTTAATCAGTTTTCAACCGATCTTCTTCTGCTGGTCTTTCCTCTCTACCTGCACCATGAAGTACTAGCTTAGTAGAATAAACGAGCATTTTTTCTTGTTGAAGTAATATTTTATGCTTATCATCCTTCCATATCACTTACTGTGGAAGTACTTTTAGGTTACAATTGCGCAATTAATGTTGTTCGGAATGCATCTAGTTTTTTATCCCAAGATGAAATTCAGAATTAATCAATGCAGTACGTGCGATTGGTGGAAACTTATTATAATAAAATCACCTATACACTAGTAATATAGAATTCATTAATATTTATTCACTTTTTATATCTTTGACCTGAATCCCGGATATGTTTATNTTAATTTTCGTGGTTTTCATAATTATCACTATTTCGTGGGTATGTAAATTCGTGGTTTTGAATTCCCACATTAAAACTCATAGGAAAAATACATTTCCTTGGAATCTTAATTTTGTGGTTTTATAAAACCTCAAAATCCACAAAAAATTGGAACCCCACGAACAATAGTACTTTCAAAGAAGTACAAGAAGAATAAAAACTTACTACATTTTGGTCTATTTACACATAAATCCAACTGTCTACAATAATTTATTGACAAACATCCTTAATTTATTATTGTTAATTCCCCCTACACATATAATCCATTATATAATTTATTTGATAAGATTAATAGACAAAAAATAACTCTGGCTTTCAACCATAAGAATTCTATGTAAAGCCTAGACCAGTCCAACTCTCTATATAGTACAGTAAATGTAAATGGCACTTCACCAAAAGGGGGGACTAGCTAAATACCAAAGTTAAGTTTTCCAATATTGCAATTTCGACAGCTTAACTCTCCTCAGCGCAGATCAAATCAAAACATTTAGAAGATCAATAATCGAAAAATATATAAAAGCAGAGAACAAATTACCTATAAGAATCTAAACAAAAAATGGAAGAATGTGTCCATGGGACATGGATGCCCCCGCCTCCTTGCAATCAAAAGCCTTAAATTATTAAAGGCATAGCTATGTACAATATATATATCAAATAATTATAAAAAAGGATCTTTCTCCTGTGATAAAAAGGCACTGGAACTGGTTTGGTTTTGATATAATGTGTACTGTAGTTCCAACAAATAATCTGAGAAACAGTCTTATATGTAATACTAATCTATTTTTAGCAACTGTGACCTTGACCTTGGGGGTATCAACGCTAGAATCTATGGGATTATGTGTACTGTGATATGTAAGCAAGTGACCAAGTTTGGTTTTGATCAGATGCAGAATACTCAAGTAATCATTTCATTGAAATTTTAGTCTATTTTTAGCAACTGTGACCTTGACCTTTGGGGTACCAACCCGACCTTGACCTTTGGGGTACCAACCCGGTAATCAATAGGGTTCTGTCTTGGATGATGAGCAAGCATGTGACCAAGTTTGGTTTTGATCCGATGTAGTATACTCAAGTTATCATCCGGAAACCAAAATTTTATCGAAATTTTAGTCTATTTTTAGCAACTGTGACCTTGACCTTGGGGGTACCAACCCCGGAAATCGATAGGGTTATGTCTTCGGTGATAAGTAAGCAAGTGACCAAGTTTGGTTATAATCTGATGTAGTATACTCAAGTTATCATCCGGAAACCAAAATTTTAATGAAATTTTAGTTTATTTTTAGCAACTGTGACCTTGACCTTGGGGGTACCAACCTGAAAATTGATAGGATTCTGTCTTGGGTGATAAGCAAGCATGTGACCAAATTTGGTTTTGATCCTATGTAGTATTCTCAAGTTATCATCTGGAAACCAAAATTTTATTGAAATTTTAGTCTATTTTTAGCAACTGTGACCTTGACCTTAGGGGTACCAACCTGGAAATCAATAGGGTTCTGTCTTGGGTGATAAGTAAGCATTTGACCAAGTTTGGTTTTGATCTGATGCAGGATACTCAAGTATCATCCAGAAAACCAAAAAGATGGACGTACGTACGTCCGGATGGACGGTGGCATAAAAAGCCTAACTTGGCTGATGGCAAAGCTTTACAATGGAGAGATACTGAATTTTAAGCAAAATTTTTCTATGATTAGATAATTATACTATAATCCGAGATTCTTATTATCGCAATATATTCAACAAATGATCGAACAACGCAGTAATTCACGAATGTGCGCAGCGCAGGAGTGAATTACAGTGTTTTTCGATCATGAGTTGAATATTTTCGATAATCAGAATCTAGGATTAATTATTGTTTTTATTATATAGATCAGTTCTCTGTTAATTATTGGTTTATTTTGAGATTCTTTTCATGAACTACGTTTTCCATGTTAATCCGCCGAGACGTTTACCTAACAACAACGTTGACGACGTCTATTGTGACGTCACTTCCTAGAGTGAAATTATGGAAAATAATTTCATAGTTAATTATCACTTTTCTTTCTCTGAGAAAATTTAATCTTTCACCGTCCTCTATATAATAATGAAAGTTTCTAAATAAAATCATTTTTCTTGCCAGTACTAAAGTACTGGAGTACTGGGCTAGTGAATGACAGTCCATCAGCCATGTCAGTATGATCAGCAGAGGCATTAACTCATTACAAGTGAAGAAACTAAACCATTCTACCAAGAACCAATTATGACAAATATTCAAAAGAATCAGATATTAGTTAATGATGTTCTTATTTACGGACAAAAATTAGTTAAAATTCCTCTGAATAATTAAAAAAAAAAAAAAACTGGACACGGGATATGTCTCGCCCGCCCCTTGCATCGCCTTAATTTGCACATTGATCTACTGCAGCAGGGATAAAAATAAGATATAATCTTTAACTGTGTTTTACAATTTCCTTGGAAAAAAATGATGTGATCACTCATGCATGACTAAGGAGCCAGGGCCAACATCTGGGCGTGGAATCGGTATGTACTTCCCAAGACGCAACTGCATATCAAATATCAAGTGCCTAGGACTACTGGTATAGGCTGTACAAACTGCTTGCTAAAAACTTAATGTGATCCTTCATGTGTGACTAAGGGGCCAGGGCCACCATCCGGGCGTGGAATCGGTGTGTACTCCCAAAGACGCAACTGCATGTCAAATATCAAGTGCCTAGGACAACTGGAAAAGGCTGTACAAACTGCTTGCTAAAAACTTAATGTGATCGTTCGTGTGTGACTAAGGGGCCTGGGCCACCATCAGGGCGTGGAATCGGTATGTACTCCCCAAGACGCAACTGCATGTCAAATATCAAGCGCCTAGGACTACTGGTATAGGCTATACATACTGCTTGCTAAAAACTTTATGTGATCCTTCATGCATGACTTAGGGGCCAGGGCCACAATCTAAGTAGGGATTTGAGTGGTACCCATAATAATGCAACTGCACATCAAATACTATGGACCTACAACTAACATAAGCTTATTAATTCACAATATTTTGCAATTGTTGACGCCGACGCCGCCGGAAATGCTATCCCTAAGTCCCGCTTCCGAGATTTCTTCGTCGTGGGCGAGACAAAAATTGTTTCACAGTAACAAATTGGAATGTGACTGTTCTCCAAGACAAAACACAAATAGCTTGGAGTAAGGAACATTTTATATTACATTATAGCTATAGATGCCATATATACTGACCGTGCTGACAAAGACAAATTTTGAAAGATAATTCTACTTAATTAAGTACATAAAATAGTTGTCAAAAATATACATACCAGAGTATTAAATATGAAATGAGAACTATAATATCGATGGCGTCCCCTCCACGTAAAACACTGGAGATGGAATGTATGATGAACAGATAAATACAACAGATTATCCTATTATCCTTTGTCCTTAATGACCACTGACTAAATACAATAGCTACATTTAATCTTGTACATGTTGTAGGGTGTCAAAAATTCTACAATTTTTTTCCCATAATTGAGGACCCATTTTCCCCATATATTTACAAAATATTTTAACAGTTGTATTTTGGTCTAAATTTTCTTGTTTTTGGGATATATTTTATTCATTAACAAACCCCCTGTCCTCGGGATTGAAGCTTTACGAGTATTGCTGCGGTCTATTGACATGTTCTGAACTGTTTACGTATTTGTTTGATCATGTGTATTGGGTTAAGTCCACCTAATTTGGTCAGGATCTATAAAAACATGTAAATATAATAAACATCGACCATTAATCTAGGTAATGACCAACTTAACCTTTATTGATGGGGTATAATAGAGAGAATTTTACATAATCAGAATTTTGTTTGAACCAATTTATAAACTGATAGTAATCTTTATTATAACTGATTGGATTGAAAACTGAACATTAAGTATTTATAGTGGACAAACTGGCAAACGACTATATCACAAGAAGTAAAGGTGGCCTCACATTTTCACACATTGAAATTTTTCAATTGATGTAACAACTTAATAAGGGGAATGTTCTTTGTGTTTTTAGTACACTTTAATGATTTGCTTAGTTCATAGAAGAAAAAGTACCCTCTAACTGTGTCCAGAAGCTTATGTTGCATGTTACATTTGGACAATAAAAATCAGAAAAATGAAAACAGTACACTCTATGTTCACATATCTTCACCCAAAAGGATTCCCATTCTAAAAGGTCTACAGCAAAAAGCAGAATTATTTCCCCTCTGAAATTTCAAACAGCAACCTCTTCACTTAATGCATATTTTCAGGTTGTGTACTACAACTGTGCAACATTTCATAAAAATACAATGAGTCGTTTAGGAGGACTTGTCCCGACAAGGTACATGGATAAACGGACAGGACGATTCCTATATATCCCCAAAAACTTCATCTACGTGGGCATAAATAAGGCAATATAATTATATAAGAATAGAAAGGTAGTTTTTACAGGAATATATCCTTACATCGGAGATTTCGGTTCCTCTTTCTCAGTATGTTTCTCTTCAACAACAATAGATGATTGCGGTGAATGATGTCGTACTGGCTTGTTAAGGGGAAATAATCCATTCATAAAGTCCATTCTACCTTTATTATCGACTTGTAGCACCTGTATTAATGTCTTGTCTTGTTTTACAATTTCCGACACTTTCTGATCACATTCTAATTCCTCTTGTGATCTTTGTCTTATATGACAAGATTGAATAGGAATATCATGGTCCGTAGCACTATAACTAGATGTCTGATCCTCAGAATGTTTTGCATATTCAGGACGACTTGAATTGAAAGACTTACGGGAGTATAAATTGTTACGTTCTACAGAATTAGAATCATTATGAGATTTACTCTGTAAGGGTGATTGTAATTCTTCATTTGACACAGCTTTTTCTTGATTGTGCCCACTATAATTCACATTAGTCCTCTCTGGTGGGAAAGAAGTTCGTCTCGGAGAGGAAAACTTTGCGGGATCACAGTCTGATGAAACATCTTGAACACTATCACTTTGTTGAGAGTTTTCATTACTGAATCTCCTTGTTGAATCAAATCCATTCGGTAAGTCTTTGTTTGCTGAAGAATTGATATTATTAGTGGATCTGGGAACCAATTTTGGAGAAGTAAATCTGTCTTGTTGTCTTGGTGCTCTTGTTGGTGTTGATTTGTTTTCATAACAAGATTTAAGATCACGTACAGATGGTCTCTCTGCAGAACGACTTTGATTATCTTTCTCTGAAGTTGATGTAAAAGGCCGAGGAGTAAGAAGAGCACTTGTACTATAAGAACTACCTAACGGTCTTTGTTGGATATGATTCTTCTCCAATGGTCGAGCCACAGATTTCACTACCATAGGATTCACCTGAGTCTCTCTGGCAGAGAATTGTGGGACAGGACCATGATCTAGATCCTGTTCATTACCAGAGCTTTCTGATTGACTATTTGGAGGTTGCCATGCCTTTTGCAGACGTTTCCGAGGTGGCTTTTCGATAACTTTGTTATTATTTGTTTCAGATGACAGACTGCTAACATCTCCTGCAGTTGACGATCTTTTGTAAGTACCAATTTGTCGTGTATCTCCTTTAGTTTTGTGTGCCAGATATGAATCATCCGAAAACCTAAAATGTAAAGAAAAGTTTAACATCTCTTAATAACAAGATGTGTTTGTGAAACACTACATATGCCCCCAGATTCCGATTTTTACCCCTTTTAGACCTCTATGACCTTGACCTTTGACCTAATTTTTTTTTTCAATATTTATGTTCCTCTTGACTAGACCTATACACTTGCCAAGTATCAAAAGTCTACCTTATTAGTTCAAAAGTTATAGCCAAAGTTAAAGTTTCGGACGCACAGACAGACACACAGACACACAGACAGGACAAAAACTATATGCCCCCAAATCCTCGATCTGGGGGCATAAAAAATCAATTACAACTATTACCTAAGTTAGTATGGATGAAGCTGCTGTCCTCTTTGATGACATTAGGTCTTTGTTAAGTTCTATGGTTGCTTGACAAAAAATTATATGGAAACCTGAATATGGTAGAAGGGGAAAAATAATTACTGTAATAGAGAAACTTTAATAAGTTAACACAATACCGAGGTTACTGTGAACTTAGGTTCTGCATATGCGCATTTCGACAACTTCACTGTCACATGTGACTATGCAATACCTGCGTTCGATAAAAATAAAACAATGAAAGTTAAGTCAATAGCCTTGTTATAAAAGGGCGCTAATCAATCTACTTATAATTGAATGCTTTGATTGAATTGGCAAAAAAAGAAGGTTCAGATCAAAGAATGAAATATGACAAGTTATTTCCCTGCATCTCTACTTAAACATGTGAATTTATATTATAATTAGATAAAAAGGAATGTGACATTTCTATGTAATTATTACCAATAATGATTTGTCATATTGACTAATATGTTTGACAGTGACATCAAAAATACATATTTTGGAATACATTGGTTGCCATGGTAATCATGTGTCACTTAATCTACTGCCATGCATGGCAGTGCAACAATTATTTCAACAACTGAAGCTATCTCCCCTAGAAATATTCTGTAATATTTAATCATGATTAATTACCATTAACTTATTTTCTTTTATCAGCTCTAAAACATCTTTTTTTCTCCTCAAATATTTGTTTACTGCAGTTTTGGTACATTTGTCATGTTTAGTATTCAACAGATTATTTAAACATTTTAAAATTTAGATGGATAAACATCTTGTAATAATTAGTCTATAACGAAGCTTACAACAATGCCCCCTCCTTCCCACTCTCTTAAATTCGAAAGCTACGGAAAAGTTCTAATATATATAGTTTTCCCTATTTTAAGACTACATATAAAAACAAAGTAACTTCAGTGTAATAATTAAGACCAATAATGCATTTTAAATTGACTGTAACCAGTAGAAAATTGACCAATGACATAACAGGTAACATCCAGACTTACTTTAAACCCCATCGTTGGTACCTGGCAAACATTACCATTTCCTGAACTATTAAAACCACATAAAATTTTGTCACAAAATCACTTAAATCATAAAGATGCTAATTATTCAAATATCCATCAGTCTGAAAACTTCAAATCGACCAGGATAAAAGTTTGGCGGGATGTTCAACACAGTCATCCATGTCGTCCAATAGATTTCTATTTATCAAGGTCACATCTACATATCCTCCAGGGCAAAATATACAAATTCCATTAAACCAATACACTACAATTAACTATGTCCATAAAATTTTATGTAGTCCACCTGGACTTGGAAGTATTTTGGATATTCTTAGGTGTATCCCTCCTTCCTTCAGCATACAGTTTTCAGTATTAAACTTATCCTATACACCTGATGGTAGTATTGATAAATTCATACAAAAAATCAAAATATGAGTCACTGTGCAACACCTTTCACTAGGAATATAGGTCAGTCAACAAAATGTCACCACACCATTAGCAATAAAATCACCATTTCTTTTCAAACTGTATCCTTATTTGATGGAAAAGTTCCTGTCAACTCTTAATCCTCAACATAACATTCAAATTTGTCAGGGATTGTACAAATTCCTCCCCAACATTCATTTACACTTGTCAGGGGTAACAAATCCCTCCATTCACTTTAATTAAGTTTCACAAGTATATCAGGTAACATTAGAAACCAGATGTGTATATCTGTGTAACAGTTTGATAAAAATCAGGTCAGGAATTCCTCCCCAATTAAATTTACACACAAACTATCAGGTTTTGACCATTACATCCTTTCATGTTTATGATTTTTTATCACAAGATCAAACCATTATACAATGTTTAAGTGTTTATGGTAGCCATAGGTGGCTCAGTGTCCACTAAATTTAACAGCTGTTCTTGGATGTACAGATACTGTGGCTAAGCTTATCAGGACTTCTCAACTTAAGTGCCAAGCAAAATGCAATCATTATCCAGTAAAAGTTTCAAACTGACTGCCCATAACTTTAAAACATTTCACATTTGATTGTAACAAGCACCTGCTATAGATGTCTAATAAAAAAGCTTCCAAATATTGTACACAGTGTCCAATAATTCATGGTTAATATAAAACTATCCAGAAATTCATTGTCCAGTTCAAATTATTTCAATCTTTAAGTATATCCCATAATTTAGTAAAGCATGATACCATGTGTGTCCAAAAAAAACAGAAAACAAACAAGTTTTAAAATATACATAAAATGTCAAAAGCACTGTAATCACTTCAAAGTAGAACAATAGTTTCAGAGGCAATTAAGTTCCAGGTATCAGGATAATAAGCAACTATTTTGTAATATTAAACAAAATGTAGGAACTTTTTTCACATTTTAAAGAATACGGTACTGTATTGGATGTGCATTCCAAATATAAAAACAGATCAAGATCCATATTTGTCAAGTTGACAATACAGATCTCCAACAGCGATGCCAAGTGTTATGTCCGCCAACATCATTGTCTTCAGTGAATCATCTCATATTAAACTGTCTCACTAAAAAGGGTCCAATATCTTACGAGAAAAAATATGAATTAAAACTAAATTTTAAAATCCTATACTTTTTGCATCAACAATTTAAACTTAAATGAAATCCATTACGTGTGTATGTAGTAACTACAAGACATATTATGTTATAATTAGCATCAAGGTTTAAATACAACAGCCATCTGGGATTAATTACCATTGTATATTTAACAGAGATGTGTATTGCATGTGTTGATTATACTAATCTAATATTTACAAATACAACAGGTGCCCTTTTAGTGACCTGGCAGAGATAGAACGTATCATTTGAGAAGCAATGTCAACTGAGAGTAATTAAATTGCACTCCTTACTGGAAATGGAGGGGCCAGGCACAAAAATTTGTCTATAATAAATGAAACAAGATATTTATGGAGTAAGCTAGCAATCGAGCTTGATAATACCTTACAAACTCCCATTTCCTCTCAAAATTCAGAACTCAGAGGCATAGTAAACATCTTTTCACTTCATTGTGGTAGGTGATCCTATATCTTTTTGATAATTATCATAATACCTTTTAATTGTAGAGTGTCAAACTTTTGTTGCTTATCTTAGTAAGCAATGATTTACTGAGAAACATTATCTAATGCCAAAAATAACTAACAGCTGTTAATTAAAAGTTCAACTATCAGAAAATCTTAAAATAACACCAACAGGCAGATAAGTGAACATCGAGTTTGTTTTCAATACAGCAATCCTAAATTTTATTGAGTTATCTCCCTTTCACTACAATATTTCATATTTACAATTTATAATTGTTTTGTTGCTGATGACAGTCCTTTATTGGACTTTATATGATTATTTGATTTGATTATTTACAATACACATGTTCCCATAATGTGTAGTTTTTAGAAGGTCTTTTGTATTTATTTTGTAATCTTTAATTTTGGTTTTCTTTCTTTGCATGTTATCATTAAAATACTTTTGCAAGCCCTACATGGGTTTGACAAAAGTTGCATTGTTTGTTTGTTTGTTTGAAAAAATTTACAAGTTGAATACATTTTGTTATGCCATCCTACAGTCAGACTTTCAGTTTAACTGTCATTCTGACACTTATAGTAATAAGAGTACATTAAAGTTGATTATATGCTTCTTCCAGAACAGTTGAAAGTTTTCAGTTTCATATTCCATATGAACATGCAATTTATTGAAAACTCATTTTAGAGATATACAAATATACTTGGGTGTCCATGTAAATAAAATACACTTTACCTTTCTGATCCCTCCATAACTTCAGGAGGAGGGGGAGGTAACTCCTTATCAAATCCTTCTACATCTTTCATTGGTGTAGGAGGGGGAGGCGGCTCTGGTGAACTCAGTTGATGTTGTAGTAATGGTGGTGTATACTGTTGTTCTGATCTAGGAGGACTTTGTTGTTGATGCCGAGGAGGAGTCTGTAGTTGACTTGGATGAGGAGGTCTAGGTGGAGGGCTCTGTCTAGTAGCTGGTTGGGGAGCTCTACTTTCACTGTGTTTTTCATTATCTAATTCAAAGCTAGATGAAGATGGACTTTGATGTGTTGACGATTTTGGAGAAATATTTTTTGGTTGTGACTGCGTAAAGTTTGCTGTATAAGATGGCTGTTGTTGTGATGATGTAAATGGCGGTGTAGATGATATTGATGATGATGGCGAGTGTGATGTCATAGGAGATGTTGCCTCTAATGATTTCACCTCTGGTTTTGGGTAAGACTGAGAGATATGAGTTTGAGTTTTTGATGACAGATACATCATTGAAGCGGCTTGTTGCTGCTCTGAAAATCTACGAGATGAAAACTTGCGTAATTGTTCGACATATTTTTCATGAGATTCTTCGACTGGTTGTTGATACTGATGCTGCCTAGGAGGAATAAGTTGGGAGTCAGATTGCGATGACTCTTTAGGTCTATAATTCCTAGGTGGTAATTCTGGAGGACTGTCTTCCTCTGTTGGAGGAGGCGGAGCAGGAGGTTTTCTGTATCCTGAATGTTCTTGCATCAAGTTTTGGTAGATACTAGATGACCCCATTCTAGGACTGTAAAGAGAAAAACAGATTTTCTTTAACTTGGTACTCTCTTTCTTAACAATATCAATATACATATGTATAATCCTAAAAGCAACAAAAATATTCTGGAAGCTATACATAATATATTTTGAGTAAATCTAAGAATATCCATGATCAAAGTTGAATATATCACACTACTTGACTCTCAGATGTATTATCTAATTTCAAACTCTTATTGCAAGCATGGGAATTTTTGTGTTGGTAGTTTTTGCTACATTCATGGTAAATGCAAACTGCAAAAATTCCTCCCTCATAATCTCATAATCTGGCTTTGAAGAGTAATATGGAAAAGCAAAAGCTCTGTCCCATTTTAAAAGCCTTTAGCTTGAAAATTACCACCTTACTTACATGTTTGTCCAACAAAATCAAGAAAATAACACTCATAAAATTTCAATTATTTTATATGATTGATAGTATCTTGATACAGTAACAAATTTCACAAGAAAACTTTTAGGAACTCTAATGACTCAACATTGTCTGTAAGGACTAATATTAGAGAAATCTATTAGAATTAAATTGGCTCTTTAATCTGGTCTGATAATCAACAAGTTATCCATAATATGGTGACTCAGTGTTTATATGAAGTGGACAATATTGATGGAGAATTTTCTCCCAATTTGAGCAATCCTGAGTCAGAGAACAATTACATTTGCTATGAAATTCATCATTTCATGGTCTCTAGGGCATATTCCAATATATGATTTTGTTTTCCAATTTTGCGGTTCATCATAACAGATTTTCTGTGAGGAATTAAATCAATGCATCACTAAGGGTGTAAGACAGATCTCTAAGTTATCCAGTCATTATTATTCCACTCCACTCTTTTGGAGAAAATCTTATATGACCTCATGTTCATTCCAACCCCCTTTTTTCTTTTGTTTATTTGGAAAAGGTGGGGCTTTGACCTGACGAATGTACAGAAAACCTGTTGCAAAACAGCTTTCAAGATATAAGTCAACTATCACATTTATTTATTATAACCTTTTGATTTCAGCAGCTCTTACAACATTCTTCTCCATATTTTGACATGATATAAGGACTTGTTTACGTAATTACAACAATCTTACAATTTTAAGTATCATGGCGACATGTGAAATTAACTATCAATTAATAACACATACAATTGTCATAGTCTAGGAATGTGCATCAACTAACCTTTTCCTCAAATTTTCATAAAAAGATTTTCATGTACAGTTTTTATAGTTTTAACATATATTTTTTTTTATTCAAACTGCACAACATGACAAAAATGATTAACCCTTACTAAACAAGCTTATATTAATCTGAAGACATTTTTATACATATTTTCATCTTAGATGACAAAATGTCTTATTACGTTTTATGTCAAAAAAATAAATGTCAGTCAAAAAGACTTGTAATCCAGAATAATTAAATTGGGTATTTAAACACTACCGATTACTTATATGTATAACCCCAAAAGGTAAAATAAAGGATATCACATAGCTACATAGCTTCAATGCTAACTAACGGGTATTGCAGACTTGTTCCTTGGGGGTATCAAGCAATGCTTTAAATTTTTACTATCCCACCGCTGATTGTACTATTTTCGGGGGTAGGGCAAGAAAATTTTGTCATTACGGGTAAATGTGGTTATCAATGACATATAAAGATTAAATAAATTCCTACTGTCCAGTAACTTTTATCAATATTTATCAATATTGACTGCTCAATAATAATAATTATCACACCAAAAAAATGTGGCTGGTTCACTTACATTTGAAAGCATGATGTTCTCAACAAAGTTAATCTTCTCTTAGCTTTTCAGACTATTTCAATTAACAGATGATAAACATGGTCCAAACTGAAATTCAAATTCAAATTTCCCCTCCCCCTTTTTCTGCTTATTCATCTTCTTTACTCTCTAGGTTAAAAAGGTTTGTTAATTTAATGTCAATGAGGTAAACTGAGGTCCATCAATTTGTGATCATATGGAGATATTTTTACAGTATAAATTTCCTGCCCAAGTGTTAATACATCAAAACATAAGTTATATATACAGAGAAAACCATCAGTCTTATATGTATACAATTTACATAAATGATTGATTTTCACACATCTATTTACAATATCTCATTTTATCCAGAAAAAAAACTTCATATCAAAATAATCTGATGGTGTTTTATACTATAAATTCAGATTTAACATTTTCTACAGTTATCTCCCATGACCAACTAAGTAAGGGGGTAACTCCAATCAATAATATATTCAAAGTATCTTAATGATATATGGATCTTTAAGATACCTCATCCCTTACTAATTTGACTAATTGCTTTACTAAATAATATTGCCTGATCTCTGGTCAACTCTAGTAGTACTTTGGTCAGGATAATATACAAAGAAATTAATCATGAATCCTAAGGCTGTCTCTGATAACATTCCAGAATTAAAAACTAAATTCCTTTTCTACTTTGAATTTATATACAAGAACATTAAACCAGATTTTTAAATTTAGAACATATATTAAAGAGTCATAAACTGTCTTGAGGGTTTGGATTTCAAGATTAATTCATCCTTATTGTTAAGAGGTGATGGAATTTTGATGGATTATCTATTTAAATTGATCTTAAGGAGACTATAAAATATATATACATTATTCCTGTTCAAACATCTCAACAGATCTCAACAGCAGAAACGTTCAAATTCAAAGATATTCCAAATATCCAAATTTCCTCAATGCAAAAAGTTATTCCTACAGAAAAGGGAGAAAGGTGCAAATAAACTATTTTACAGCTATTGAAAATAAAGTATCTCAATCTGCTGTAGGCACACCAGTTGGAGTCCAAATTTTCAACTTTTACTCCTGACCAATCAAGACCCCAAAGAAAAATTGGAAAATCATGCACCCCAATGAAAATAAAAATGGACATTCTGATAAATAAAGGAATAAAATAAGAATAATTTATTTTTTATCTTCTACAATAGTATCACTATCACTAATACCAAACTAATATGAATAAACATGTTGATATTGTTTGTATTGATGTATATTCAAACATTTGTAACCCGGCCTTAGGTAATACACTACATGTATCAATGTGTATTTCAACATTTGTAACCCTGCCTAAGGCTAGACACTACATGTATCAATCAAATATCAAAGTACTCTAGATACATGGGAAGTCATTCAATATACTGTTTGACATCTATATACAATATGTGGGAACCTAATTCTAACTCCATCAAACCGTCCTGATTGTAAATTCATTTTTGTCATACATACAATATACCAACTTACTGACATTTTTTTTTAAAATTTACATCAAGGTTCCACAATTAAAGAAAAAAAAATTCATTAAATTTTTGTTAATATATTATTATAAAATATCACTGCTCTATATCTACTTTTCAATGCAAATTTGAAAAGTACAAAATCAGGTACAAAATGTGATATCACTTAGTACGTACTTAACAAGAACCAGAAAGACAACAACATAAAAATAAACTGACCTACAAGATATGAGTGTCACAAAAACTACATCTAAACACTCTTACACAGTACCAGTTATAAGTTTCTATGAGCAAAACTTGACTTGTCTAACACTAAATACAACTTAGCTACAGTGTCACAATCAAAAGCCTATCTTTGATAACAGTCAAAATTCCAGTAGCAAATAACATGAAAACTATCTTGGACAGTCACTGGATAAATCCTGGCTTAAACACTGTCTAACAACACCTTGCTGTCACACTGTCTTACAGCATTAGTGAACAAAACCTAGCTGTCACACTGTCTTACAGAATCAGTGAACAAAACCTAGCTGTCACACTGTCTTACAGCATCAGTGAACAAAACCTTGCTGTCACACTGTCTTCCAGAATCAGTGAACAAAACCTTGCTGTCACACTGTCTTACAGCATCAGTGAACAAAACCTAGCTGTCACACTGTCTTACAGCATCAGTAAACAAAACCTTGCTGTCACACTGTCTTACAGCATCAGTGAACAAAACCTTGCTGTCACACTGTCTTACAGCATCGTGAATAAAACCTAGCTGTCACACTGTCTTACGGCATCAGTCAACAAAACCTTGCTGTCACACTGTCTTACAGCATCAGTAAACAAAACCTAACTGTCATACTGTCTTACAGCATCAGTGAACAAAACCTAGATGACACACTGTCTTACAGCATCAGTGAACAAATCCTAGATGACACACTGTCTTACATCAGTGAACAAAACCTAGATGACACAGTGTCTTACATCAGTGAACAAAACCTAGATGACATATCGTCTTACATCAGTGAACAAAACCTAGATAACACACTGTCTGTCTTAAGCATCACTGATCAAAACCTAGATGACACACTGTCTTAAGCATCACTGATCACAACCTAGATGACACACTGTCTTACAGCATCAGTGAACAAAACCTAGATGACACACTGTCTTACAGCATCAGTGAACAAATCTAGCTTTCACACTGTCTTACAGCATCAGTGAACAAAACCTAGCTGTCATAATGTCTTACAGCATCAGTGAACAAAACCTAGATGACACACTGTCTTACAGCATCAGTGAACAAAACCTAGCTGTCACACTGTCTTACAGCATCAGTGAACAAAACCTAGCTGTCACACTGTCTTACAGCATCAGTGAACAAAACCTAGCTGTCGAACTGTCTTACAGCACCAGTGAACAAAACCTTGCTGTCACACTGTCTTACAGCATCAGTGAACATAACCTTGCTGTCACACTGTCTTACAGCATCAGTGAACAAAACCTAGATGACTCACTGTCTTACAGCATCAGTGAACAAATCCTAGATGACACACTGTCTTACAGCATCAGTGAACAAAACCTAAGATGACACACTGTCTTACAGCATCACTGATCAAAACCTAGATGACAAACTGTCTTAAGCATCAGTGAACAAAACCTAGCTATAACACTGTCTTACAGCATCAGTGAACAAAACCTAGATGACACACTGTCTTACACCATCAGTGAACAAAACCTAAGATGACAGACTGTCTTACAGCATCAGTGAACAAAACCTAGATGACACCCTGTCTTACAGCATCACTGATCAAAACCTAGATGACACACTGTCTTAAGCATCAGTGAACAAAACCTAGCTTAAACACTGTCTTACAGCATCAGTGAACAAAACCTTGCTGTCACACTGTCTTACAGCATCAGTGATCAAAACCTAGTTGACACACTGTCTTACATCATCAGTCAACAAAACCTAGCTATAACACTGTCTTACAGCATCAGTGAACAAAACCTAGCTGTTTCACAGTCTTACAGCATCACTGATCAAAACCTAGCTGTCACTGTCTTACATCATCAGTGAACAAAACCTAGATGACACACGGTCTTACAGCTGTCACACTGTCTTACAGCATCACTGATCAGTAAACAAAATCTAGCTGTCACACTGTCTTACTGATCAGTAAACAAAACCTAGCTATCACACTGTCTTACTGATCAGTAAACAAAACCTTGCTGTCACACTGTATTACTGATCAGTAAACAAAACCTAGCTGTCACACTGTCTTACTGATCAGTAAACAAAACCTAGCTGTCACACTGTCTTACAGCATCGTGAACAAAACCTAGCTGTCACACTGTCTTACAGCAGTGAACAAAACATAGATGACACACTGTCTTACAGCAGTGAACAAAACCTGGCTGTCACACTGTCTTACAGCAGTAATGAACAAAACCTTGCTGTTGCACTGTCTTACTGATCAGTAAACAAAACCTAGCTGTCACACTGTCTTGATCAGTAAACAAAACCTAGCTGTCACACTGTCTTACAGCATCGTGAACAAAACCTAGCTGTCACACTGTCTTACTGATCAGTGAACAAAACCTAGCTGTCACACTGTCTTACAGCAGTGAACAAAACCTAGCTGTCACACTGTCTTACAGCAGTGAACAAAACCTTGCTGTCACACTGTCTTACAGCATTAATGAACAAAACCTTGCTGTCACACTGTCTTACAGCAGTGAACAAAACCTTGCTGTTGCACTGTCTTAAAGTATCAGTGAGTAAAATATAGTTGTCACTGTTATTAAAGAACTTGGAAATATTTTTTCAAGTTCAGATAGTCAAAGAAGGTAAAACAAACTTACCCAAATTGATAGGTCCTTACAAATGCCATATCTAACATATTTCCCAATCAATTTTAATTGATCAATATATAAAGTATCAACATACTGACTGTCATTACAGAAGTATATAATTTAAATCTCTCAGTAGCTGTGTAAAATATCCCTTTTGGATCATACCCAAATTTACATACATGTGTCATCTGCCGTTTTTCCAGGAGACATCTCAGAAGTTATTTAACAATATTTAGTGTATATATAAAGAATTAAATTCACAATAGTTTGTAAAGTTATTGAATTTCTTTGAAGTTACAATGGGTTATAATTAGTATGGAATTATTGATAGGATTAAACCATTCACCCACACTCAGGGATTACATATTATAGTAGTTTTAAGTGACCATCCATACTAAGGGGGATTAAAAATGTACCAAAACTCATTTAGTAAAAGGGAGAAATCAGGAATAGGTCAAATCCAAGGCTAATCTATAGACAAGATAGCGGTTTGAATATGGCATGCTTTGTCAGTTAAATAAAATAAAACATTCAGTTTTCAGCCTGACAGCGACATGTCAAATTATCAAAGTATTAATTATCAAAGTATTATATACATGTAGTATCTGCTTTCTGAGGCACGAATTACACAGCCTGGCAATGTTTAAAGGCAAGACAATCTTAACTATAAAGTTATGCACTCAGAACCAACATACAGTCCTTACATTAAACCTCATGATGGCCATATCTACAGTTCTATCTGCCAAACAATCTTACCATCTCCAACTGCACAAGGACCTACCTCTCTGTTAAATCCTTCATCATAACATAAACAAATATTAAACAAATCCATCAGAATCTTCCCTCCTCACTAAACAATGTAATCTTCTAGCCACAGAAATCCACAAAGATCAACAATGTATATCAATATAGGTAAAAGGTTCATTACATATTCAGGTGACTAATACACAGGTATATACATAGTGTCAATTTCATATTAACATCACTTAATCATTTGATAAATATTTAACCTGTAATTATAATTGTTTGAAGACCTTGAAATAGACCACCTTGACATCAGATAGCCTTACATGTTACATACAAACTGCAATTGTCAGATCTATACAAATCATTTATTGTAACCTCAAAATAATGCAGATTTGTTTTTAGTTTCAATTTGAGGGGAGGGGATGATGTTTGTTTAGTGCTTTTGTTGGTTTTTCTTTACTGTACACTTCCAACAGTATATTCAGCTATATCATTGCAGTCAATAGTGGTTGAGGAAGCCGGAGTACCCGGAGAAAACCACCAACCTCGGGCAGGTAACTGACATACCTTATCATGTTCAATTGCAAGACCAGTGCACCATTTTTGGTAATTTACAAAGCGGGCGTGAAATCTCAATGTACAGGTGATAAGCTACAGTGATTGCACAAGTAAACTAATTACCCTAAACCACTCTGCCTCCAGGCCCCAAAGATGTTATGATCAGGCGTGTACATAAAATACTTAAAACAGAACATTCAGATACAAAAGAACAAATACACATACAGGTACCCTATTTAGTAAAACAAGGTTAATGACAGAAAACATGAATTGACCATAATCAGTATCTACAGGAGGAGGCACCCTTATGGATCACAAACAAAATTAGAGTTGGGGGAGGGGTGCTAAAGCAGCAGGCAATTCATAATGAGGTTTACTGAAATTGTGGGGGCTTCAGAAGACTTTACTTAACACTTCATATACACCTTTTAGACTTCTCATAAAAAGGTACCTCTAGGCACACAATGCATACAACATTTTCAATGAAACATTATATAGTGTTGATCCCCCCCTCCCCAGTAATTTTACCTCCCCCTTTCACATAATTCAATACACCTTATCAGAGATACCCGGTATATCAAGATGTACATTTATTTTGTTATAAGGAGTTGATTATCAGTGAGATGACCCCTCCCAAAACCAAGATACTTCCAGTTCCTTAGGACCTTGTTGTTTTTCTTTTTTCAGGTACAAAAATAATGTTATTCTAATGTTGAAGCTTCTAATTAGAGGTTCCCCTCTATTTGTCTGCAAAATAAAGTTGCAACTTTAGTGTTCTTACTCCCAATTTATGAAATGTTGTAAGTTTCCAGCTTTATTGTATAATAAAAAGTCAGGGTGTGTTAAATATCGAGATGAAATACCTTGGAGGGGGAGGGGGCATATTTAGGTTGCCAACAATATCTGCATCACTTTCAATGTTTCAGGTACCTATCAGCAAAATAAAGAATTTGTAATGATGTTAAATATTCATAAATCATTTATCAGATTCCATCTCTGAATGTCACATGTCCCTAGGTAAGTTTGTCACCTTGTTGATTTTCTCATTAACTTCTCAGGTAATATTAAAGTGGCCACAAATGTTTCCCAATCATTTTGTGAATCATAATTATACCTCAATTGACCTAATGCTTGACCACAAATGGCAATAATTGAAAAGCAAAACAAAAATTATAAAATGATCTCCCCTTGAGTTGTATATATATACATACATTACAGGGTAGAACTTCAGTAAAAGCCCTTACCATCTAGAATTTTGCGATGTAATCTGCTTTTGACCGAACAAGAAAGGAAGGTAATAAGCAGTGGTAAATCCAGACTTTCTTCAGAGGGGGCCCGACCCATAAATTTTCCATAAGGGGGGCTGCCAACCCCAGTTTTCCGAAAGACCCTAGGAATTTTTAATATTTTCCAACCTATGGGGAGGGCAGCATCCCCTGGACCCCTGGATCTGCCACCTGTAAGAATTTACTTAACAAAAAAAGTTTTCCTCTAACATAGACTGCTCAAAGTTATATCTATCATATAGGAGACAAAGTCTGTACATATAGACTCATGTTTTATTGGTGGATGCTGGTCAGGAAAAGCCTTGGGATGCCTCATATTCTGATATTGATTCCAACATTCCTGACATTTTTGTGTCAGCTGTTTTACCTGAGATTTCCAGGTAAAGTTAATATTTCATTATCCTATATAAAGGCGATGACATTTATAATAATTATTGGAAATTGATAATGTACCTGGATAAAAATATAAACATCAATGAAAAGTCCCCCTCTCTGTTTGTTCACTCTCCAATAAATTTAGAATTTGTTCAAAGCTATATATACAACATCAATTTGTTTTAGATCTAAATATAAATTAAAATTTCATAATGTAACAAGAATTTATAGATACTCAGGTTCTCTTTAAACATCTTTGAGTTTATGGTCTTCCAAACATTTAAATTTTATCTGCACTGAAGAGACATAAGTTGTCGAAATGCACATATGCAGAAATTAAAATGCACAGTAACTTCGGTATTTAGTTACATGTAAACTAAATCGTGTATTCCTGTTACTTACCAATAAACTACTCTATTGTTTACATGTGGAAAAATCAAATCCATTTCTATATTTCCTAATTCTTAGTATTTTTTCCCTGGATTATCCAAGTTCTCACTTATCACATGTGAAATATGAATGCTTTTAAAAATACAAATGTTGAATCACTTTTGTCTGGGCCTTGTCTGGTCAGCAAGTCCTACCCCAGGAAAAGACAGCTTACAGAAATCCTCATTCAGGATATAACTAGTTACAGTATTGTTCACAGGAAGAAGAAATGGTCACGATGATTTAATATTTAGAATGATGGGATACTCAGCTGTGAAGAAACTATTTCCTGTAATACTTGGATAGAGAAGATGCTTCAGTATCTACTGGTTTATATATTAACCTTTTGACCTTCTGTTTAAATAATTAAAAGAAAGAAAATGTGCATTTAGTTTTACAAACCATTAACCATCTGAAGTTTTACAAATAACTTGCATGCACTAGCTTGGAAAATGTACAAAAAATGATCAAGTTTCTACTGAGAGAGTCTAATCAGTTAGAAACTTATTATAGGGGGGTGAAAACTGTAGAAAATATTTATATTGGAAATCATAATGAAATCAAAATATGAAACGACAAGAAGTGAACAAATGGATAAAAAGGCATACATCTGAATAAGGTTGAGGGAAAAAGACAAAAATTCAAAATTTTGGGACATAAGATGGTAAAAATGAAAATTGAGCAAAAACAAAAAACAAGCTTTCATTTCAGTTCTTCTTCTAAGATTTCTTTCATTAAAAAGCACAAAAGCTTCCAAATATGTAACTTTAATATAATTTTCAGCAAAAATTGTACATTTAAAAAAATTATACCTACACATGAAATTTTGAGTTTATCCTTATAAGGAAATCTAATCTATTGATTATAACTTTGGTATTAAAATTCCATTTAATCTGATAATCAAGTGTTAAATTAAAACAGAATGACTTTAGAGTGATTTTGTGACTGGCTAATCCTTTGTACATGGATTTCTATTGTTTCCTTATTTAATCCAGATTATTGTCATACTTAAAACTGTTACAAACATTTTTGTACAACCAGTCATCATTTGTTTTTGTGTCAAGATATTTACTATACAGTTAAATTGAAAATATAAACAATAATTATATATCTTGTCATATAAAATCCATCAGAAGGTAATAATATAGCAATTAAAACACAAATTTGTATTAAAATGAGAGTTTAATTTCATAGTAAATAGCAATAAGCTGTACCTTCTAACTTATTTTGCCGTCTTAATTGACAGAAATGAAGAGGATGGACCAAGAAATGTTGTAAGCCAGAACAAGGCAATAAATGAAGTCTAAACTAAATATAGAAATAGCATAAATGGAGTCCTTAACTAAGATTTGTATTGCTGATAAGTTCCTTTTGTGGTAGAGAAACCTCAAAAACAGGTCCATACTAAGGCATAATGAAGCTGGTTATAATAATAATAATAATAATAAATATGTTTATTCCAATCAAGGGCCCATGCAGGGCAAAGTCATTACATAAGTATTACATTATTACATATATAGAAAAAAAAAACAGTCATATATAATAAACAGTATGTATCCAGAGACGTTACTAAATGTCTCTGGTTTATCACAAGTGAATGTTGCCGATTATGTACTAGAGGTGGCACAAAGTCTAGAGATTTCAAGTGAAAAATATAGAATAAAGAATATATAATAAATAAAATAAAAAGAGGATGATAGAGAGGTGACATAGTGAAACAATCCACCTGTATATATTACAGTATGATAAGCTTCAATGTGACCATTCAGGCCTTTGGGAGTAAGTAGTTCAATCTCAACTAATATTTTAATGGATTGGGCTTATCATTTATCTCTTCGTGCAGTCTTGAATCTGCACTTGTTGGCAGAGCCTGTCAAAACTCACTCCATCCGCGTGACACTCACGCAAAGTTTATCCAAATTTGTGGCAAATTCCTTTGATCCCTATGATCTTTGACAATTTTGGCATATGTCACGCAAAGCAACTTTCAAAATTTGACAAGTTGCACTTAAACCCCCAATTGCATCTAAATATTGCATATAATTTTTAATTTTGGTGTCACAACCCTTAATCTGCTGGGAAATATAACATATATGGATACCATAAATCTGTTATAATGTAATGTTACCCAAGAAGCCTTCAAGGAAGTCAACGTTAATACACAGAGTACAAATTTTGACAAGATATACACCATAATAAATATGTCGTTTTTGAACTTTTCAACACCTTTTTGGGAAGTTTTGTATGTTTCCTAGCCTGTAGTGCTAAAACTGGCCAATGTCAAGATTTAGTTTACATCTTTTACATAACTTTTGGGGACAAGAAACAATTTGCATTTACATAAATCATAATCTGGCCAGTCATTAGGGTAAAATATAGTGTATTGGATTTACAATGTATAGTTCCAAGATTATGGTATACTATATACCCATACTGACACTAATTCATAAAGTCAGACTTCAGAATTAAAAGCTTGAAACTCTGCTTTGGATAAGTGAGTCTGACCCTTGGCAGGGTTGATCCAGTTTTTGTCAAACAGAGCCCCCTAAATGAGGCTATAGACCTGTTATACTATTGATATGGGGACTTGGTTAGGGATTTACAAAACTTTTTTACTTATGAAGTTCTAAAGATTGAATAAACTCAACAAGTTTTCATATGACAGAACATTTTTACCAAGAATTTGCTTCAGAATCATATTACTAAATGACCGAATTCATTCAATACAACTTGTAAGAAAATATTACATTGTTATTATTAACTTCTTTACACAACAAAATATTTCACATACATAAAATCTTTGATGTACAATGGACTCCATTATTTTCATATAAAACAACAAATATTTGCCTCAAACATATGTGATCTGTCATTTTTATTTGTACAACCCTATCTAGGACCAATAATATTTATACAATAATACAATATGCCATACCTCCAACCATCGTACGGTTTTGGCACCGTGTTTATTGGTATATTTCTCCGATCTAAATAATTATCTCCATCCACAAAATACACAGGAAATTCCATATTCATATTCTCTTGTTTCGAAACATAGTTTTAATATGAAAACTCCCTTCACTATTACAATACAGGTATTTGTGTCACATATTGACCATATTTAGGATCGACTTTTACCATATGATGAAAGTACAAATCCATACAGATCCGTAATTAATACTGATGAATGAATTAACGTCCAGACTTCTGTGTCCTACTGTATACATGGCTGAACATGGCACCTTACCTCATTCACTTAATGACAAATGAGGCTCCCTCGGGGCATTTTATTGATGGATATATAACTACAATGGCTATCGGGGATCAAAATATCATTTTCCACATACCATGTATAATATTTGTAAAACACCTTCGTTTGATATTCGATATAATTATTCCATGAAAATAAGTCCTATTTTTGTGTATAGTAGAATACCAGATTAATACATGATGGCCTAGAGGCTTGATAGACTTTACATGATCTGTCGTAACAATAGTGTTGAAATAGATCAAGAGTTTATTTAATGGATTTAATATAATCTGCTCCACAATAAAACCAAGTTACAGACAAACATCAAGAGTTAATGAATTAAATAAATTATATGTTTATTGATGGCGAATATTTAGACAGACAAGAAGACTGCTAGAGCTTAGGCCATGTGATTTTTTTGGTTTGTTCTAATATCTAATATGGAAACTTGATATTAAATTAAATATGCAATATAGCAAATATTGGTAAGAGATGACCCCCCCCCCCCAATCCCTATTACTATGAACTCGGAGCAAAATGAGAATATGATCTTTGAAATTATACCCCCCCTTTTCACCGATTATTACAACACAAAGACAGCAATTTCTCTTGAATTCCATAATATTGACTAACATGAAGATTTTTGAGCTCTTATAAAGAATATGTAAAATTCAAATTCATCAAGTAGTAGACTTCAATCAGAACAATACATATAGTGACATGTATTGTTATCATCAAATCCTACTTAACTACATTTAATATCAGTTTATTTTTGATGATATCTTCAGTGGTGATCAGGAATTAAATCCTCAAATATTTCAATTTAGTAATTTAGTAATTGTAATGATTAAAAAAAAAATCTGTATCAATTTTCAAAATAGTTCACTACAAAATACAATCCTTGTTTCGAAAAATCAGAATCAAAATCAGAATATCTTATTACCAAATTAGGGCCCCAGGAGGGCATGATACATCAAACATATATGATTGGTATACAAGTACAATATTACAGAAAACGGTATAAACAATAAATAACAATTAATAATTATAATAAAAATAATAAATAAAGGCATATTAATGCACGTCTACCACAGATGCACTTCATACTATGAAAAATTGAGT